>JANHMN010000011.1:1761595-1789213 GCA_030674055.1 Rhabdomys pumilio
TGTTCATAATAAATACCTTCCTCTCTGGATAGCTCCAGGGGAAAGAATCTTTGTAGAAAACAATTGGTGAAAGACAAATAGTCATTATAATGTAACAACTATTTTAAAGCATTAACAATTAAACTTCTTCAGCTATTGAAAGTTTGAGACTGTAGTAAAGTGATGTACTACTTTCCTAGGAATATTGCTTCAAACACAAAAACAGTTTTAGAGATCAGTATTCTGCCACCGTCCATGGCTCTATATTAAGAGGCTCAAGTCTAGAAAGTAGGGTTGAGAAAATGAAGAATACAGGTGGAAAGAGGCAAACTGTTTATCCTGAAGAGTGGTTAAGAATTACAGGAGTTTTGTCAAAGCAGCCTCATATTAGCTTCAAACAGAAGGTTAGTATAAAGTCACAGACACAAGCTACGGCTACAGTTCTGAGATCTCTTAATGCTAAAACTGGCCAGATCAATATTAGATCCTCAGTAAAATTCCTCCTGAGCCTGAGCCAGCAGTAGTCTCAGATACACAGATTACGGAAATCTATGCCAGTGTAGTGGCACATACTTTAATCCCAGTGCTCAGGATGCAGAGGCAGACCCATCCAGATAAATTCAAGGGCAGCCTGGTCTACATAGCAAGTTCAGTGAAACCAAGTTACATGGTGAGAAAAGATAATCACTAGCAATGAGGACTATGTTTTTTCAAAAGCCTAATACCTGCCTACCTGGCAGTTGCATGTTCATGTGGACTCACAGGGGGTGGGAGGGTATGCATAAGATGTACACAAATTCAAGCCAGACAGAATCCCAGTGGTAGGGGTGGGGAGAACACACATGGAGTCCCAGCTCTGACTGAGGAGCTATTGGTATTAACAGCCACCAAGGAAAAGAAAGTCAAGTCTCTTCGTGCTGTGATCCCTGACAAGTCAACCATACTCCAGGCAAGCCCATATCTAATAGTAATTGAACAGCACAATTGCACTTGACAAGTTTCTTTCTTTCTTTTTAAAAGGTGATTAAGATACTTTATTCTGGAACCATTATGAATGACCATGGTCAGGTCATGGATGGTCAGGTCAATACTGGAAAAATGACAGCTTTAGATTACTCCAAATTCCATATTGCAATGTGAAAGTAGTTTTATGAAGTTTTTTTATAGTTTTACAGAACAAAGTCATAAATCAAGGCAAGTTTAAAATACATTGGTGGGTACACTAGAGAGACAGGTATATCAAGGGTTTTTAAAAGAAGAAAACTCAAAGCTGGCTGGGTAGGGAGGCTATGAGGGTGGATCGGAAAGGAGTTAGGAGGAAAAGATAAATATGACCAAAATACATTGAAGGAAATTCTCAAAGATTAGTAAAAGCAATCCCAGTTCTCTTTTTAGAATGAATTGGGTTTGTAATTTAGAAATAAATAAGTTTGTTGAAATATGTTAATCACTAAGCTTGAACCAGAAGTAACAGGAACAATAACTAACCATCAGCCAGTAAATGAAGCAGATTGGTAAGAAGTGAGCTTATGTTTTCTCACGTCAGTTGGCGGTCCAGGAACGCAATACTCGGATTCACTTGTAGAGCTGAGTGACCAGCATCCGTGTGGCCAGATTCTACCAAAACCCCAAAGAAGAGCTTATATTAGCTAAATAGTTCAAGATGATAAAAAAACATACTGTCCAATTAAGTTTATATTATTCAAACCTTGGGAGATGTTCAGTGGTCACATATACTTACTTGCAAGCATAAGAACCTTAATTTGACTGCCCTTCACGCGCATAAAAAGACAACATGGCCACCTGAGGTAATGGGAGCATGCGGATCCCAAGAGTTTGCTGGTCAGCCTCACAGAAGCGCCAAAACTCAGGCTCACTGAAACCCTGGCTCAAGGGGATAAAGGAGAAGATGACAGAAGGTGCCTGACACCCTCCTCTGCCTTCCACAAGCATTTACAGAAGCGTGCACGCACACACACACACACACACACACACACACATACAAACATTAAAATTTTTATGTGAAGCACAAATACTAGGCCTATTTTACCTATACACAGATGCAAAATATTAAAAAGTAACCAATTTTTAATTGTTTAAAACTACTGGGAAAATGTTTTTTATTTATCAACTATATTGAAAACCAAAAAGATCTTAAAGAAAATATTTGTAAACTGCTTTCATTACAGTTCTATCTTTTATTCTCCCTAAACCTTTGGAACCTACAGAGAACTTCTCTGATAGCAAATGTGATAGCATTCACAAGATGTGTCTCGCAACAGATACCCACATCGGTAGCTCGCGTGGTTGTCCAGAAGGAAAATGGTCTTCAGCACACCCGGAAGATGCTGCACGTGGGTGATCCCAGTGTGAAAAAGACTGCTGTCTCCCTGCTGAGGAATTTGTCACGGAATCTTTCTCTGCAGAATGAAATTGGTGAGTTGAGGTCTGCATGCCATAGGTGCAGGAAAGAAGGTGGTAAGTAGCCTGGCTTGGCTACCCCGCATGCTGGGGCAGGCGGCCTCATTCACTGACGCTGGATTATCCTAATAACCAGCCTTTCTGTTAATTTGCTTTGATTCCTTGCAGAAGAGAAATCACAGACCACACTAATAATTAGCTAGATGGGCAATCCGCATGACACCTCTCACCCATCAGCTGCTCCATTCAATGTGTGTGTCTCATCTACATGCTTGTCAGCAACATATGTAGTTTTAAAATTGCAAATTTTCTTTATCTTCAGTATGTAATTTAAACAATAAGACCTATCTTGATTCTGAGTTTTAGTAGCCAAGAATAAGTAAAAATCTATTTTAATACATGTTGCATTTTTAATGAGATTTCTACTAGGTAGGTTTTCATTTATTTATTTGTTTGTTAGTTTTTGAGATGGGGCAGGGAGGATGCGTATACTGTGGACACAGGTTCAGATAGACATCTTCACATAGTCTATTATAGGATTTATTTTATCAATATGTATTGTTCTAAGACAAGTAAAGGTGACAATCCTCCTTTATTGTAGCTGCTCCTCAGCCTTGGTCTATGGAAGGGATCTCCTGGTGTGGTGATGAGAAGGAGGTGGTGCAGCTCAGGGAGCAGCTCAGGCCTTCCTGTTATCTGGCTCAGAATTATTTCCATGTTATCCACATAAGTTGTAAAAGGAACCCTCATGTTCTCAAGGTCTTCAGTCTGTGGTTTAACCTTCTGATGATAACTTACATCTCTTGAGAGTTTAGTGTGTGTGGCCAAAGTAACGTGCATTAATGCCTGAACTCACTCAGAACAACCTGTGGAAAAAGAGAGTGTTATTTCCAATATTATGCATTAGAGAAATTCATCAGAGATGGAGAGATAGCTGTGTGTCCCGCAGAGCCAGGGAATCTAAAGAATCTGCTGTGCATTGCTCCTGGGCTTAAGGAAAGGTGGTTAAGTCCTCCTCTTTTGAACTGAACCAGAAGCTTGATATTTTTTTCAAGTTTAATTTAGTTAATTAAAGATATGCCTATAGGATAGCTATGCTTTTATGATGTTTTTAGTTATATGTATAATTCTATCTGAAGTATCTTTGTAGAAGTTTTTTTCCACTTTTAAGGTGATGTCTGCACTGCCAGAAATGGAATCAGTTCAAGAATATGACATTTTAAAATTCTTGATATTTATGTCACCTTAACTCTGTGGAAAGGTTTTCAGCACACTGAGAACAGGACATCCTCTTTGGAAAGATCTTCAGATTATAGAGACACATCATCTTTCCATGCATCTGTCAACCATTGACCAGTGACCCCAGCACTTGGTGGTGGGGTAGGCAGATCTCAAAAGCTTACTGACCAGCCAGCACACCCAAAAAACCCCAAGCTTCTGGTTCAGTTAGAGATCCTGTCTCAAATCAGTAGGTGGAAAGGGAATAAGAAAGACAGATGACTGCTGGGCAGTGGTGGCGCACACCTTTGATCCCAGCACTTGGGAGGCAGAGGCAGGTGGATTTCTGAGTTCGAGGCCAGCCTGGTCTGTTCCAGGACAGCCAGGGCTACACAGAGAAACCTTGTCTCGAAACCCCCTTCCCCCCAAAACCAGAAAGCCTTCTTTGACTTACATGTGCATGTACCCTCCCCCCACGCACACATATTCTCCCAAAGGAAAAATCTTGCTAATCAAGCATTGTTTTTCTTTCAATTTGTAGCTAAAGAGACTCTACCAGATTTGGTTTCTATAATTCCTGACACAGTCCCAAGTACTGACCTTCTCATTGAAACTACATCCTCTGCTTGCTATACACTGAACAATTTGATGCAAAATAGTTACCAGAATGCACGAGACCTTCTGAACACTGGAGGTCTGCAGAAAATCATGACCATCAGCATAGGGGAAGGGTAAGTCTCTTCGTACCTGCCCACCACCATCTCTGTTTACCTGCCACCAGTACTGTATGAATGCTCTAGCTGCAGTTACTTTTTCCTGAGTCGTATGGGCAACATAACCACAAGCAGTATCACAGACCGACTGCAGGAGGACTGTCCCATCAGGACAGGAGGACTGCATCTCCTCTAGTTCTTGGCGATTGGCAAGGAAATCACTAAGTCAACCAAGCTAGCCATCCATTCTCTTCTAAAAGCAGACTCCACAGTTTCTTTACTTGGGAATTCTAGTAGTTACTGTTGTGATGGATTAGCTTCCCAGAGTGGTGATTGTGATTTCAGAATGATAGACTACCAGGGAGGTGGTGCTGCACGCCTGTAATCCCAGCACTCAGGAGGCAGAGGCAGGTGGCTCTCTTGAGTTCTGAGGCCAGCCTGGTCTACAGGGAGTATTCTAGGACAGCCAGGGCTACACAGAGAACCTGGTCTCGAAAAACCAAGTAAGGAGTGAACCAGACTCGTGGGCCAGTGACACCCAGAAATTAAGAGGTTTTTGGAACCTGGGAGGTCACGGACGGCTGCTCTGCGGCTGTCCTCATGCCACAAAATGAATATATTGAATTGCACCACAACGATATGGATATCGTTTGGACTACCATGAGAAAAAGAGAAAGAAAGAAGGTCAGGAGGCCCAGGAAGAAAAAAACAACAGAAAAAAAATAAAAAAAAAAAAAAAAATGGCCTGAAAGCTCAGCTCTACCATAAACAGCGTCACACAGAGAAAATACAAATGAAAAAGACTATTAAGATGCATGAAAGGAGAAACACCAAGCAGAAGGATGACGAGAAGACTCCGCAGGGAGCAGTCCCTGCCTGTCTGCTGGACAGACAGCAAACGTACTTTCCAACATGATTAAGCAAAAACGAAAAGAAAAGGCAGGAAAATGGGAGGTCCCTATACCCAAAGTTCATGCCGAGGAGAAACAGAAGTATCAAAAGTTATTCTGCCCCGACCCATGGGGATTCGATGAGACCCTAGGGAAGGGGGCGAAAGAATGAAGGGACAAGAGACACAAAGGAGGAGAGCAAGTCTGGGGTTCTGATCAAGCTCTCTAACTTTAATTTCAGCCGGCAGGTTATACAGACTCTGCAAAATGGGAAGTATAGGCAAGGGTCATTGCTTAAGGCTATCCCACTATCTGAATCCTCATTGTCTAAGGCTATCCCACTGTCATAACAGGATCCCAGGAAATGCCAGACGTTCTTTGAGTTCCTGGGATCTGAGACAGTGAAAGTCCTTTCTTAACCTTGTACTGACTAGGCTTTGCAGAACAGCAGGTAATTTCATGAGGTTCTCTTAGAACAGCAGGTAGTTTCATGGGTTTGACTCCTGGCATTATTCGAACAGAAAAAAAAAAAAAAAGAAGAAGCCATGGAAGAGAATGATTTGCTTTGTTGATGATGGTTTTACAAGAAAACCACCTAAATGTGAACGGTTCATTAGGCCAATGGGTCTACGTTTTTAAAAAGCCCGTGTCACACAGCCTGAGCTGAAAGCTACTTTTTGCCTGTCTATACTCGGTGTGAAAAAGATCACCCCATTATATACAACCCTGGGTGTGATCACCAAAGGTGCAGTTACTGAAGTGAGTGTGAGCGAGCCGGGCCTTGTGACACAGGAGGCAGGGTTATTTGAGGAAAGTGTGCCCAAGTTACCAACAATCCTGAAAACCATGGGTGCATAATGCAGTCTTGCTGGTTTGACAGTGATGTCATACAAGTCACTCCACTCACTACTGAAGACCACACACTGTCAGGAAAACACCATCACTGTGACCTTTCTGAACTACCAAGCAGCCTCACCCCATGTGCAGTCATCAAAAAGTATTAAGTTGTAAAGGAAAATAAAACGTTGTCCAGTTTTACAGTTGATCTTTAGTTTGGGGCCTAATGACTTACGTGTTAATAAAATTTAGTGACTGAGTAGCAAGTATACAAAAGCAAAAAAAAAAAAAAGAACCCAAAAACAAAACAAAAGAAAAACCAAACAAAATAAAAGAATAGTAAGTAGACTGTAGGCAAAGTGGGATTCTCCCACATTAAACCTTAAAAAAACAAAAAACCGTCAAGTGCCAACCAACTAATATACAGTTAAATGTTACAGATGTCAGAATCCTTGACATTAAAGAACTTTATAGATCTTTGAATATACGAGAATTTACTTACTCCAAGTGACTCTGTCCCTAGGTGTTAAAACACTGTAAGATGCTAAGTTGACTCCCGTGCTACAGAGCTTCCATTCTGGAAGAGAAGAAGCTGAGAAAGAAGCCCAACATGTTTTATTCATTGTAGTTTTGCTTTCTGTGGTCTTGATTATATGCCAGTAGACTTTTGTGCCACAGGAAATAAACCACAATCTTTGAAAAAGAAAGTTCAACCATGGTTCAGTAGGTAATAGAAAGTAATGAAATACACAAAGAAACTGATCTCTAGCTAGAAATGGGAAGTTTAAGACACATTTAGAAAAGAAACATAAAAAACAAAACAAAACAAAAAAAACAGTGCCACTGTCAAATGTGGTGGGGAATTAGATTTATGGCCGAGTAAGCTTCTGTCAGTCCTATGCTAAAGACACAAATGATTTTTAAAACTATTTTAACAGTTATTACACAAGAATGTGTTTATTAACTTGGAAGACTTGTTTTGCTCCTGCATTGACAGGGCCTTTAGTCTCAAAGGCATGCACATTTTCAGTTGCTTTTCTGTGTTGTAATCTCTAAGTATATATTATAACTATAGAAATGTAGAGTCTATAAGTAAAGGCTTTAAAATGTATATAAATATCTTGGATTTTCCTTTTGTAAGTCATTTATTTATTAGCACTACCTTTATGATTTATTAAAACAAAAAAACTTCTTGAAAAGTGAACTCTGGCCTTCAAGTCGTTTTTGTGTGACAAGTGGCAACTGTTGAAGCCACATTGAGCGAAGATTTGAGGAACATGAAAGGAATCGGCAGAGCTGCACATTCTCAGTGACCCAGAAACATCTCTGTCTTTTCAGCTATGCCCCCAACAAAGCCAGCAAAGCTGCGTCTGTCCTCCTGTACTCTCTGTGGGCACACACAGAGCTCCATAATGCCTACAAGAAGGTAAGGACACTGACCAGCTAAAACCTGACACTTGACCTGGCCCTCATGAGAAATCACCAAATAGCTCCTCTTCTCTCTCTTCCTCCTCTTCCTCCTCTTCCTCCTCTTCCTCATCTTCTTCCTCTTCCTCTTCTTCCTCCTCTTCCTCTTTTATTCCTCTTCTTCTTCCTCCTCCTCTTCCTCCTCTTCCTCCTTCTTTGTTTTTTGAATAGGTTTGTTGTTGTTGTTGTTGTTTTGAGTTTTGGATTTTTGTTTTTGTTTTTTTTTTTTTTTTTGAGAATTTTATACATAAGCATTGCATCTGTGACACTCTTACCCCTCCCTTCCCCTCTGGTTCTTCTAGCCCAAATTTAGGTTCTCTTCTTAAAGTATTATTGTTGCATGTATCTACATATATGCATAAATACACATACATATGTGTCTACTTAGCTTTGCTTGTGTCCAAGTTTGACAACCTGTGTAGGAGTTCATCCCTGAGAGCAGTTGGTTCTCCCTCTGTCAGTGACCCTTGACCCCTGGGGGTTCTTCATCTAGGAGAAGGGTAATGTGAAATTTCCCTTGTCCACATTGGTATTTCAACTGTTAGTGCCATTTTGCTGGTCTTGTTCAAATGATCATAGTATTAAAAGTTCATGGATCCATTTCCCTGCCATATCTAGGGGACACAATACAATCTAGCAACAGATGACATAGGCCTCTAGCTCGTAAGATCTTTCTATCCTTTCTTCCATGGTTTTCTCTGAGCCTTAGGTATAGGGTTGCATGCAGATGCACCTTGTAGCTAGGCACTCCACAGTCCCATATTTACTCTTCGCGTCTTGCTCAGTTATAGATATCCATAATAGTTTCTGTATGTTGCAAAAGGAAGTTTCTTTGATGATGCATGAGAGCTACACTTATTTGTGGCTATAAGAAAAAGAATTTAGAATACAGTTAGGAATTATATTGATTTAGGATCTGGCAGTAGTAGATTCTCCTCTTGGGGATATGACCCCTCCAGGGCTTACAATACCAAACATGATTTCCCTACTGTTGAGCGATCCTTAAATCCAACTAGACAGTTATTCATCATCTCCCAGACAGAAGTGTCAGTATTACAGCGCTGTGCATGTCTTGCCAGTCCAGTCCTTGTTGTGGTACACAGGCTTTATAGCTGGGTACAACTGCTACTGAGTGAGCCTCTCCCTTGGCAGCTTCTGATGTGTGAGCCACTCCTTAGGAAGGAGGCTTCCAGGTCAGTTCCAGCTCGATTCCCCCAAGTCCTGTGTGCAGTGTGTGGTGTCTTCAGCAACTGGAATTTACCTTCAAGTTCTGGGAAGCAGCACAAGAAATAGTAATGACTTATGTTGCTTTGGGAGTCTCATGGTCTCCCTTGACCAACAAAGAAGAGGGTTCCTCATGTGTGGTACCAGAAGTTTGTAGATAGTCATAATTCATGGCTTTGGGGAACGTTATCACCCCTACTGGTATAATTTCATTAAGCTCTATCTCCATGTATACACATATATGTAATCCTAGGTAAACATAAAAGAATTTGCTGTGCCTTTTCAAACATCCTTAGTAGAACTTATCCTTCCTCCTTCCCTTTTTGTCTGTATTGCCCTCCACATCTCCAACTAAAATCTTTTCCATTTCCACCTTCATGTCACCTATGTCTTGTCATTCAAGAACTTTCCCTCATTCCACTAGACTCCACCTTACTGCCCCTAGGCCCAATCTCTGCCTCACTCAGGCCCCACCTTGATCCCCCTTTCTGCTTTCCTGCTTCTGCAGATACTCCAGGCTATACATTTCCATATGAAGATTAAGAGCTAGGAGCCACAAAATAAGAGAGAACATATGACTTGTTTTTCTGAGTATGGATCACCTCACTCAGTAAAATATGTTTTAGTTTCATCTGTGTACCTGAAGTTTTTATGCCTTCATCTTCCTTTACAGCTGAATAGAATTTCAGTGTGTACATATACTGCACTTTTATTATCCAGTCATCAACTGAAGGGCATTTAGGTTCTTTCAAGAAAGTATTTCAACAGCATTAGTAATTAGAGAAATGGGAATCAGAACTCTTTCGAGATTCTCTCTTACCCCATCAGATCAAGAGTAAAGATGCTGGGAAGGTTTATGGGGAAAGCTGCACCCTCATGTACTGTGGGAATTGCACACTATTGCAGCCACTCTGGAAATCAGGGTGGAAAATTCTCAGAGAGTGAAAAATAAATCAAGCATATGACTCCTTGACATGTATCCTCAAGACATGTATGGCACAGACATGTGCTCTGCCATGTTCCTTGCTGTTCTAGTCACAAGAGCCAGAAAATGGAACCAACTTAAATATCCTTCAGTTGACGAGTGGATGAGGCATTTTCTTAGGTGAGAATTTTTAAATTTTATATTTTTGTCTGCTTCTTTCAAAGGCTCAGTTTAAGAAGACAGATTTTGTCAACAGCCGGACTGCCAAAGCCTACCACTCCCTTAAAGACTGATGAAGGGGAAAACAAACTCAGGAATTCCATTTCACAGTTCTCTACTTTTAAAAAAAAAAATCTCCCCCAAAAACACCTATTTTTCTACTAACTGACCCAAGAAACCTCAAAAAGCATGCTTTGTTTATATTCTTTTCTATTTTTATCCCCCAAATCTAGAAAATGAATAATCAGAATATAATTTTGTTAGGCATCCTGAAGACTTCTGCAAGGCTGCACCAGTACGGAGTCTGTTTTACCCTGTACAGATGATGGGCACCACTACCCAGGCTTATAGTCTAAGTAGACTCGTGTGTGTGCTCATTGGAGGAGTACCTGAGGAAGTGTGTGACTGACATTTTCTATCCTAGTCACTCATCTGCATGTCACTTCCTTAGTGAGCCAGAGGTGTGTGTTCACCAGTGTTGAACAGGACAGAGATGAAGGAATAAAGCATTAATGGCAAATCGTTTCGTCTGTGATTGTTCTTGACCTTGTTGGGTTGCTGGTCCTGGCCATTTCGCTCTCTGACATAAATGAATGTAAGGCCTGCATGTAGATTACAGACTGAGTGGCAGTAAGGCTGAGAAGTGGTCACAGCAAACGTAAAGACAAGTGTTGGTTCTGAAATTCCATGTTCCCCCTCAGCATTGTGCAAATGGGATTTTTGCTCCAAGAAATCATTCACCTGTAATGCCAGCAGTAGGTGTGAGTCTCTCTAGTTATAATATAATCTAGGCTTTAGTACCCAGTGGAATTGGTATAAGAACACTGTCCTCCAGCGAGGTGCCAGGAGTCAAGGACCACAGAGGAGTGAGGCCAGACGGGCACTTTGTCCAACTTCTAAAGCACAGGGTTGCTGCAGCTCATACTCTCGTCCCTGTATCAGGCAAGGGCGCTCTAGAGACAAGGCAGGAAGCTCTTATGGCCCAAAACTGAGAAGTGCCAGCCTCCAGCAGCTGACATACTAGCTAGGGAAGTACGTCTATGGGAAATGCAGTTTTAACTAGATAGTAATGAGAGCCACTCTCATTAGTCCTAACTACAGTTCCGCTGTTTATTGCTCCTTTGATGTCTGACTTCATTTGTATAAACAAGTAAGAGAAGAAAAAACCCAGCTACTTTGGTGGGAAAAAAAGGAACAAAAAAATTCCCATTTCTATTTAAATGTGCATTTAGTTCTACGTTGTGTTGTAACTTAAGATGCTTTTAATTTTAAGAGCTTCAGCTTAAATAATTAGCCCATGTTGAAACATTTATTTTCTTAAATACTGAAGAGAGAAACTTTCACCAAAGTTCTACCGATAACCATTTAGGTTTCATTTATTTCTCCTGAGAAGTGATAAAAGTTTAAAGTTTCCATGAGGGTTTCTCTGTTTCTTTTAGTATCTTTATCTTAAGGTGTTTATAATAGAGTGTCAGATATATTAAATACAGAGGGAAAGTGGAGTCACCTAAGGTTATTTATATTTATTTCCAAATCAAAGTGCTAAATTCTTTCCAAGAAAATTTTTCTATCAGAACCAAAGTATATTAAAATGGAAAGACACACAACTGTTGTCACTCTTGTTAAACTTGAGTATGGGAAATCAGCTCGCTTAGTCCTCCTGCTACCAAACAGCCCCTGCTTTACTCTGTCAGCACCTCCAGGGAGGACTGTGCACAGAGTATCAGTTCTGTGTGCACCAATGGTTGGTACATGGGCTGTTGTTTCCTGACTGTGCCCATCCAGCAAACATGGCGCCCCTTCTTATCTATGCTGTGAGATCTGAGGTCTGCTCCCGTATCCAAGAATCTTAGGTAGGTTTCTAGAGCCTTGGTGGTTTCAGGCTTGGGATTACACTTTGAGAGCATTTGTTTCCACCTGAAACACTTGTTTTCCGCTGTTTATCTTCAAAAGGTTATCCGTGAAATAAACAGGAAATTAGCATGCCTGGTGGAAGAACAGGGCCAGGTTAGACAAACTGCTTTAATACCAAATAAGTCTCCCTCCTTAGAAATAAGTCCTTAGAAGAAAACAGAAAAGTGTATGTGTGCGTGTAATATGTTGTGAGATTTCTGCTTAACAAAGACATAACAGACTTTTCTACTGAAGTGAGAATGACTGTACTATACATGTATTTTAAATACATTTGCAGAAGAAGCTTCAAATCAAATCTCAGGGTTAGGAAGGAATTTAGAAGACACCTAGTCATTTTGTTTGAGAATCTTCTTATAACCCAAAAGACTCAGTCATTCAGCTCATGTCCAGTATAACAGGCACATTTTGAGGTTTAGTAGTGTGTTATTTGTTGGGAGACAAAACCAAAAATATTTGTTGGGGGAGAAAAAAAAAAAAAGGAACCAACTTTTCAAAATACAATCTGCTTGATTGCAGTGGTACTGACAGACCCTTAGGAAATAAATGCCAGCCTTGAAAAGTGTGTATGACAAACCAAGTCTCCTTGTGGTGACTGTGTTCAGAAAGGAGAGAGAATGCTGTCTGTTGCTGTGAAGGTGATTTAAATCTAAGCAGAAGGGAGAACATTCTATAGCCATGGACCGGAGACTCGTGGAAGCTGAGCAGTGCTGTGTTACCTGTGGAGCCTGCCAGTCTCCTGTGTAGTACAGGGGATGCTGCCCAGGCAGTAGACTGTGTCAGCTACAGACCATCACTCAGTAGCATCCTACCCTCCTCATGCTGCTTTTTGTTTTGTTTGTTTGTTTGTTTGTTTTGCTTTTTAATGTAGCCATGGGAAAATCTGAGGCAGAGATAATCATATCCCTAAAGCCCTAAAGTCACAATGCAAAGATGCTGGCTCCTGTCTGAAGCAAAGGGCTTGGGTCCCCAAACCAAAGCATGCGCGCATATATATATATATATATATATATATATATATATATATATATATCACACACACACACACACATATATATACGTATATGTGTATATATATGTCTGTGACCTGACAGAGGACTCACCTAACCATTCCACCTGGCCTCACACTGTGCCATTTCTCTGTTGTAAATTGCTTATCCTCACTGAGGTTCAGCTTTCCTTATCTGTAAAATGGGTTGTTCTGAGGATTAAGTGTTTGAATAAATACAAAGCCATGCCCCATAGTATATACTCCAGTGTGAAGCTATGCAGAGTTCCTGCTGTGGACAGCTTTTTTTTGTAATTTACCTTTTTAATTTCTTTTTGCAAATATGACTGCTTCTAAAATTCTAACCTCCCTGCCACACGCTCCTGTACTCTCTCTCCAGCAGTGCTGCACACTGGAGTCCTGTGCTTCCTCAGACAGCACGCTCCTTCACAGCTGTGTGGTCACATGCACACAGTTACAGAAACGTTTCTGTACTCTTACACCTTGAATACTCATGCGCTCACACTCGCCCACTCGTGTACGAACCTCACTGACATACTTGTACAGCATATGTCTTGTCCTCCTGCATGCTCACACATATCCTTTGGAGACCAGGTAGGAAGGGAGGGAACAAATACAGGCTGGCATGCAGTTCTGAATATCGTTTCTCAGACCACGAATCCTGTATGAGTCTGTGAAAAATAAATAGCCTATACTTAGGTTTGGGAAAGGAAGAGTTACACAGAGATCAAAAGGTTCTTGGGTTGAGTGTGGTGAAGCACCCCTTTTATCCTAGCATTCTGGAGGCAGAGCATGTGGATTTCTGCAAATTTAAGCCTGGATTGGTCTATACATTGTAACTTTCATTTCAACCAGGGCTACATACTCTACCTCAAAAACAAAAAAAAAAAACAAAACACCAAAAAAAACCACAAACAAACAAACAAAACAAAAACAAACAAAAAAAAAACCCACTTCTTGTTTCATGCCTTCTCTGAACCCCAGCAGAAGGCATCATGGAGCCCATTGGAGCAGCGTGCTCTGCACATGACAGACCGGTGCTCAGAATCAGTATGTGATCTCCATAGCTCTTGAATCTGTCCTGTATTCCATACTGCAACAGAGATCTAAGCCATGGATAAGAAGACAAGGGTTCATTTGTGGGTTCCTCGTTCTGGAGGGTGTCCCACGACGATCTCCCAACTCGGGACAGGGTGAAAGCAGGGAGGGTTTGCTACTGTCTCCGCTGCCTCCCGGCCTACATCTCCACTGTCTGTAGGTCTCCGGCCGGCCTGATGCGGGAGGTCGAGGCCAAAGGACACAGAGTTCGAGCAGGAGGGGAGATTGCCTGCCCCTGCCGCTGCCTCTGGCATCATGTCACTGACCGGTCTTTCCCAGGTGTTGCCCCGGTCTCTCCTCATTGATCTGGTCTAGGCCTGGGCTGGGCTGATAAGGAGCTGGCTAGCTGGCAAGGAGGCAGCTTGGTATCCCAGGCAGGTTCCAAGAGAGCAGGGCTGTCCCCAAGTGTTACAGTTCTTGTGACAAAAACTCTCGGACACCAGGATGATTCTTGAGCACTTTACTTCCCCTAAATAGAGCCCTTATATACAGTTATGGGATGGGTTAGGGTCTGACAGCAGATAATGTCTATTGGCTTGATCTGAGAGCTTGGAGATACCTCATCTGCATATGGGAGAGCCTGAAGGACTGCTCCTCGTGACTGTGGGAGGGGTTGTTGGAGGACTGAAGCTAAGTGAAAAGAACCAGGGCCTGGGAGCAGAGCTGAACTCCTGCCGTCCGATAAAGGTTCCGGGGTTCGAAACTCATGCTCAACCAAACACCCAGCTGCTTCTCATAGCCCACTGACCTACATTCATTGTCTACTCTGGTTCTTCAGGCTAAAATCTCAGTGGTGAACCATTCTTGGAGTTCATTTTAAACAGAAAATACGAAGACTGGTATATTTTTGTAGATTGAGAATGATTCTCTAAGCATTTTGCTCATGTGGAGTACTGCAGACTGACAGACAGCAAGTAGATAAGTTAGAAGGTGGCTACTACCCAGGGAAACATGTTGAGGCAGCAGCAGGCATCCCCACTGGCTAATCAAGCTTCCTCATAAACCTAACATCAATGAACAGTTCAAGTCTCAGAAGCTTGAATTCTGCCTGTAAGCTGTTAGCATACAACATATCTGGCAAGAAATGAAGAGCATGCCCGTGTAGTGCTGTTTTGTCGGCCACACATGGATGCTCGGCACAGTAACCAGCAGTTACACGGCTGCTGGGAGGGGACCTTTTAATTTTATCTTTCAGCATCATAGATTGCGCCAAATGCCCCATCCTGCAGCTGAGGACTGGTGAGCTAATCCTCTGAGAACATGCCTATAGATCTTACTGAGATTGGCTTCACTGTATGGAATGTTCCAGTTTCTACAGTGTCGTTTCACCCAGGGACCAGAAGTGTGCAGTTGAAGCATGCCTGGAAGCTGAGTCAGCACACTCATTAGGAACTGCACAAAGGACGTGTGTACAGAATAACTGAAGTTTAAGGTTGCTGAATAAGTGTTTCAGATAGTGCTTGTTCACTGACTGACCTTAAGTTAGACTCCACTCCCATAACAAAAGGAGACAACCCAGACTTACAATTTGCCCTCAGTCCCATCCTCACATCAAAGGACTAAAGGGAAACAGCACATAAGGGTTCTGTTCAAGGCTGGCTCCCTTTTGTGCGTTAGTGAGACCAGCTGCATGCTACTAGAGGATTCTTCCTTCACTAACCTAAGTGTGTGCGACTTCTCACTGGCTCCGCGGCAGTAGCTTGTCACTGTTGACTCAGGCATTCGTTGTTCCTCACCGTTAAGCAGCAACAACAGAATGGGGAATTAAACTGTGAAAAATGTTCTCGGAGGTAAGTCTGTTCCTGAATTAGGAGTGTGCAGTTTCCTTGCAGAGACACCAGGGATGGAAGCAGGTTCACTGGGCAGGAAGAACATGGGTTCTGACTTCCCGTAGCTATGTGATACTACGGGTGTTAACTTCAACATATTAATTTTACCTCACTGCTTCATACGGTTGTGGAGAAAACAAAATGAGATGCTTCGGGCACTGAGCACCAAGCTCTCCATGAGAGACTGATTACTTCCTCTCTTTTATAGAGCTGACTGCTACAGAAGGATCTCCAGGTTTCACTTTCACACCCACACATTATTCCCATATTTTATCTGGGGCCCTAGGGATCATCTTAGAGCAGATAGTAAATTCTACAGTGAGAGACCAAGAAATCCTAAGAGAGAAGGGCAAAGCTCCCTGGAAAATGGTGTCTCCTTTAGCCCTTTCTTTTGGTTCCAGATTTCAACCACTTCTCCTCTGTTCCATTCTCACAACCTAGAGCAGTGGCTCTCAGCCTTCCAAACACTTCAACCCTTTCATATCGTTCCTCATGTTATGGTGGCCCCCCAACCATAAAATCATTTTCACTGCTACATCGTAACTACAATTTTGCTACTGCTATGAATCATAATGTAAATATCTGATATACAGGATCTCTGATATGAAGACCCCTGTGAAAGGGTCACTTGACCCAGAATGAAAAAGGAAATAAAAAGGAAAGGACATAATGGTTCCTAGGTATGGTGGAGGAGACCGTGTATTATAGATACGTGGGAGAGCAGAGCCAGAGACAGGGTATCTGGGGAGTGAACATGGCCAGACTGATCTGGGCCCTATGGAACAGGGAAAGGGAAGAGAGAGAGAACCAGGAGGCCAAAGGTGCAAAAGGGCAAGTAAGCAAAATGCCTGGATTAGTCAGGGAAGAAGGGCACCCTTCCCCGAGCTAGAGAGTTCAGGGTAGAGGTTGAAGTGTCCACGTAACAGGTAGGGACTGGGAAATACTGAGAAAGCCTAGCAGCCAGGTCCACGTTCTTATGTTATATCCACCTCTGCCTTATGCCCTTGGTTTAAAACTTAACAGAGCCCCAGAGGGGCTGCAACTCACAGGGTGAGAACTTCTGTTCACATCAAACCTATCAGAACTCAAGGGAACTCAATCAGGGAATCTTCAGAGAAATAAAGTGAGCACTTATCCTTTCTCGATGATAGGATAGCAGCAGAAATTACTATAGCTTTGGTATCCCAAGGAGAAACCCTGCATATGTCTTTTTATAAGAAATCAAACAAACAAACAAAAAACCCAAACAAACACCTGGGTATGGAAAGATGACTCTGGTTAAGAGTTTTGGCTGCTCTCACAGAGGACCTGTGTTCAGCTCCCAGCACCTACACAGTGGCTCAGAACAGTTTAAAACTCTATACCCTCTCTTGGCTTCCATGAACACTATATGCTCATGGTGCACAGACGCACATGTAGGGAAAATACAAATACACATAAATGCAAAAAATATGTAAAACCCAAGGCAGATAATGGGTTAGTTCTGTTCAACCGTAAACATTAATTTCCTTCTATAGAAAACAAAAGACTGATGTTTTGAAGGAAAAGATTTGCAACAGAGTGGAGTCACATGATCTGCCCTGACTTCAGATATAGGCAAGTATAAAGTCAACTGGCTCCACCAAAACCAGCCTTAAGATGTGGTGGCTCTTACCCTTCTCTTTTTCCCTTTCAATATCCTACCAGGAGTGTTGATGCTGCCTTCCTGGACAACAAGATGAAGGCCACATGGGCCACGTGGTGCTAATGACCTAGTCATACTAATCTTGGACTTCTCATCTTCAGCCATTGTATATATGAGTAAGGAGTAGAGTCTTATTGGGCTTAAGCTATTAATGTTGGGTGTGTGCCACTGTGGGAATTGAATGCAGGACTTTGTGTGTGCACAGCACATATTCTGCTCTAAGCCTCTGAACAAACTCTTGAAAAGAAGTTGTATCGGCAGAGCCTGATTAACTTCAGTACTGTGGAGACATTGAACTATAGCTAATTACCTTATCTGGTGCTAGTTCTAGCCTTGCCCATCTCTGTGTCTGAACTAACACCTTGTGACAAATAGCTAAAAACATCTTAGAATCTACTAACTTAGCAGACCGCTAACTTCTACCAACCCAAAAGCTAAGAATGTCATTTGACAACATCTTGGACCAATGGAAAAGCCTCCCCCATCTTAGTGTACTATCCTTCTGATGTACTCACCAACACATTTAAAATTTAGCTTAATTTATGACTTTCTTTGTTCTGTAAAACTATAAAAACTTCATGAAACTACTTCCATTTTAGAACATGGAATTTGGGGTAACCTAAATCTGTTTCCAGGCCATAATCACTCAAAAACTTCCAGAATAAACTACCTTCTATTCCTTTTAAGGTGAGAGCTGTGATCTTTGTGTTGACTGTTATGGTGCCCAATATGGGGCCCCAAGAATCATCCATGATTCACTGGGGAGCTGGTGGACTATATACATACTAACATCTGTGAAGTCAGGTTGGTCATATGACTCCACTAGACTACCTGGGTAGTCTGTTAGTAAGTTCTTTCCAGGGTTTTGGACCTCCCTTGGTTTGGTTGATAATCAGTTTTGTTTATTCCAAACTGGTTAACACTGATCCTACTTTGATAGATACATTTATACATTTTTTGGTCTGGGATTTTTTTTTTTTTTTTTTGAGACAGAGTTTCTCTGTGTAGTCCTGGCTGTCCCGGAACACACTCTGTAGACTAGGCTTGCCTTGAACTCAGAAATCCGCCTTCCTCTGCCTCCCAAGTGCTTGGAATAAAGGCGCATGCCACCACTGCCTGGCTTGGTCTGTTTTCAAGAATACATTCTGCTTTAAGCCTCTGAATGAAAACTCTTGAAAAGAAGTTGTATCTGTATCTGTATCTGTATCTGTATCTGTATCTGTATCTGTATCTGTATCTATCTCTCTATCTCTATCTCTATCATCTCTCCATCTCCATCTCCATCTCCATCATCTCCATCTCCATCATCTCCATCTCCATCATCTCCATCTCCATCATCTCCATCTCCATCATCTCCTCCATCTCCATCTCCATCTCCATCTCCATCTCCATCTCCATCTCCATCTCCATCTCCTCCATCATCTCCATCTCCATCTCCATCTCCATCATCTCCATCTCCATCTCCATCATCTCTATCATCTCCATCATCTCCATCATCTCCATCATCTCCATCATCTCCATCATCTCCATCATCTCCATCATCTCATCTCCATCATCTCCATCTCCATCATCTCCATCTCCATCTCCATCTCCATCTCCATCTCCATCTCCATGTCCATCATCTCCTCCATCTCCATCTCCATCTCCATGTATTTGGTTCAAGCTTATTTGCTTTTAAAGCATTTTGGTCTAGACGATTGATTTAGCTTATTTGCTGGCTTGCTTGCTTGTTTTTGGATCTCTAAAGTCATTTTGGATTTTGGCTATTTCACTTCTTTTTAGTGTTTAGTTTGCTTTTAGAACTTTGAAAATATTTCTGTCTAGATGGTTTGTTTTGTTTGCTGTTTGCTTGCTTGCATGTTTGCTTTTGGATCTGTGAAGGCATTTTGGGTTCTCTCTTGTTTGCATTGGTTTTCTTTGTCTTTGAAACGTTCTGATTTATTAGCAGTTGGACATTGTTCCTGACACTCCTCAGTGTATAAGTCTGTGTTCTCCTGCTTTTTCTCCTGTCACCTTGACACGCCTTTGCTTAGGGATTCTAGAGAGCCTGATGATAAAGATGTCAAAGAGAAGAGGCACTTGTTCTGTTGTTATCCAGAGCCAGCTTAGCAAACAGGCTCCAAACTCAGGAATGTCACACATAGGTGACACCTGTTGCCATGACAACCCTGCATACCTTCTTGGAGCCCCCTCCTCACACTCACCTGGGAACCACCTACATCACAGCCTAGATAAAAGGCAAACCTTTCCCCACCTTCAACCCTTTTTCTCCTGGTCTTTTCTCTCTCCCCTCTGTCCCTGTTCTTTTCTAATAAAACTTCCACCACGCAAAACTGCTCTGACCTGGTGTGATCTATCCAGATTCGAGCCTCCATCCCAAACACAGCATGTTCCCTCCCACCCAGAAGTATGATGTCAGGGGGACATGATATGCCTCATAGGGAAACTGAACAGAAATCTCATCCTGGATCAGAAGGAACTGTGTGGCTCACCTGGGGAAACATACATGAGGATTGGTAATCCAGTGTCTGGAGCCCCCTTCATGTTTGTATTAACATGCAAGATAATCCTTGGGATAACTCAGTGGAGAAGACAGTCTCAGGACAATAGCCGAGAAAATCAATCCCCAAAGCAGCATATAAAACTGACCCAAAGCACATATTTCCTAGCTAAAATAGACAATTTTTCAAGAGACAAAAAAATACACACTGCCAGGCGGTGGTGGCACACGCCTTTAATTCCAAGCACTTGGGAGGCAGAGGCAGGCGGATTTCTGAGTTCGAGGACAGCCTGGTCTACAGAGTGAGTGCCAGGACAGCCAGGGCTACACAAAGAAACTCTGTCTCAAAAAACCAAAAAAAAAAAAAAAAAAAAAAAAGAAAGAAAGAAGGAAGGAAAGAAAGAAAGAGAGAAAGAAAGAAAGAAATACACAGAGAGAGAGAGAAAGAGAGAGACAGAGACAGAGAAACAAAGTTCTCCCATCATGGGGGTTTCCCCCTGACATCACCACACTTTTGGGTGGGAGGAAACAAGTGCCTCTTCTCTTTGACATCTTTATCATCAGGCTCTCTAGAATTCCTAAGCAAAGGCTTGTCAAGGTGACAGGAGAAAAAGCAGGAAAACACAGACTTATGCACTGAGGAGTGTCAGGAACAATGTCCAACTGCTAATAAATCAGAACATTTCAAAGACAAAGAAAACCAATGCAAACAAGAGAGAAACCAAAATGCCTTCACAGATCCAAAAGTTACCAAAACTGGGGATGATGTTGGGAGATAAACCACCATCAGGTACTCTAGCTGCCTTTATGTGTAATGATCATTAACTTTCAAAAATTTGTGGAAATAGGGATATCTAAAGATAACCACTGCCAAACTGGTTTATCTTTCTTGCTTAACAAAAAGTCTTATGTATTAAGCTGAAGGCATGACAGGTCCGTGGTATGGATAAGGAGAAGGTTTTTATTGTAGATATGAGGGAGACTCCAGCCAGAGGCATCTGAAAAAGTTCAAAACAGAGAGGAAAGTGGTAGACTAAGTAGACTGAACTGGGGTGTAAAAGAATAAGGATCAGAGCAGAGAAAGAGAAAGAGACTATGAGAGGAAGACTGAGAGAGAGCAAGACAAAGGGGTGAGGAAGGAGAAGAGAGACAGGGAGAGACAGAGACAGAGATAGAGGAGATGGGGGGAGAGGGAAAGAGAGAATAGTCAAAATAGCAGGGTTATGAAGTGAATGGGTAGATAGGTGGGTAGGGGTAGGGAAGCCCTTGAACTGGAGAAGGTGAGAAATTGAGGTATAACACAGAGGGAGGCAGCATGGGCTTTGGTATACTAACTGGTACTATAGATAACCATTTGCCCTTCTCCTGGTGATAAAGGAAAAGATTCCTTTGATAGAGGGGAACCAGCTTCACAAGTTCCTGAGTAAGACTGGCTTTTGTCTAACTTCCAGAATTCCGGGAAATGGAGTTTCCTTTAGACCTGACACTAGGCAATGAAGGTGTTTGTTTATTTATTTGTTTGCTTCACAAACAGGCAGTATGTTTTAATTAAAATGTAAAATATCTTTTAAGAAACAAATCTGATAAAATTGGTAATTCATTATCTTAAAAAAAAAATGAAAATGGGTCTTAAAAATATACACAAGTTAGCAAACACTTAACCCTAGTGCTTGGGGTTTGAAGCCAGTCTACAGAGCAACTTCCAGGACAGTCAGTGATATACAGAGAAATCCTGTCTTAAAACAAAACAAAACAAAGCAACAACCCCCCCCCCCAAAAAAAAGCAAAAGGCAAAAAAGCAAAACAAACAAACAAATAAACATACAAAAAAACCATATGGGTTAAATACAATGCTAAAATAAATTTTTCTTTTACATTTTTAGTGTTGCTATTGAAACTAAGTATGAAAGAACCTAGCCAGTTCCGTCCAGGCCCTCGCCCCAAAAAGACTCGGGAGACAGCAGATCGCTGCAAGCAAGCATAAGGTTTATTGATCCAGTGCACTGGGGGGGGGGGGGGGGGCCTGCACGCAGGCTAGAGGAACCCTGAGCTAAAGCTAATAGCAGTTTTTATACAGTTTTCACAGGGCTCACAAGGGCAGTTTTACAATCACCTCTTAGACAATGTTAACCACAAAGGCTGACCACAAACAGCCACACCCAGTTTCCTGACAACTCATATTTGCACATTATCTTGTGACAGTGAGTATTAGCTAAGTCTATTGTACCATAGCTCCTGTTTACCCAGGTTTATTGTGCTAAGGGCCCAGCTTCCTGATAACCTTTTAATTCTCTTACCTTGGGCCCTTCTTCTGGAATGTGTGTGTGAGTCTTTGGAATGTGCTTCTCCCAGGAACATGTCTCTGGAGAAGTTAATTTTTAAGTTTAGGCTGAGACCTGAGATTCCTTCAAGTACATTCTGCACTAACTCCTCACTCTTAACCCCAACCTGGTTTTTTTTATTTCTCACTTATCTATCATTTTCCTTCAACAGTTCCTTTCCTTTAACCCTCATGCTACATTAAAATGATACAGACTTGTCCCAAAATTCCTTTCAACCTTAAAGCCAAAAGTCTCACTTTAGCCTGCATTGAGCCCCTACAGCTGTTAAAGATAAACTAAGTGCTGTGAAGTTGTATGAATTCGGTTAAACTTAAAAATTAACTGCACCAGGACACATCCTTAGTCTGAGGACACCTGCTGGATTGCCCTACTGGATTGACATTCAGAGAAGGAAGGGATTAATATTCTTCAGACCACTGGGAAGGGAACCTACCTGTGGGTAAGAAAGGCCCAGAGCATATAGACAGGTTCCGAAGGATGGACCAACACTTGCCACTTACAGACAAGGGAGGTCCTTGCTACTTCATTCCCCAAAGACCAATCAGTTTAAAAGTCACACTGTTCTACCAATCATATTGTGCCTAGTCACTGTTTCTCTGGTTCACCCCTTAAACTGCATAAAAACTGCTCTTAACTTCAACTCGGAGTTCTTCTTGCCTGCATGCGAGAGAACCCCAGTGCACAGGATTATTATTATCATTAAACCTCATGTTATTGCAGCGTTTTATTGCACCATGAGTGTTTCTGGGGGAGCGTGTCCCCTGGTTTTGGATCTTTAGGTCCAACAAAGTCTGTGTCCCCAGCCCAGCATTCCCAGGATTTATGCTGAGATCCATCTTCTAGTATTTTGGTGAGATTTTCTGTCTACTATTTGACTGGTCCATCCTGTTAAACATAGCTTCTGAGTTCCTTTGCTTCTGTTTTTCTAACATGAAACCCACTAAACGTTTGAGTGTCACTAACATAAAAAAATAACCATGTTTTAGAGCCATTTTGCTCCTGGGTCATATGTAGTAACACAAGGCTTTTATGAGGAACACCTTCATAATAGGGAGGTCTACTAGACAGAAAGATATTCTGAAGAGACACTTCTGTCTCTCAATCTCATCATCAGACTGTTGAAAGAACTGGCCCTAAAATAAGGGAGTTTCCCCCCCAAAAATCTCAAGATGGGAAAGAAAGAGCCCAGATTGGAGGGTGGGGTAGAGGGAGAGGACATGAAAGATGCCATTCTGACACCCCAACTCAAATAGTATGTAAATGCAAAGAGTATTGTTTTCTGCAGAAGTCCAACATGCTGGGGTCTCCCATTACCAAGAAAGAGAGACCCCTAAGTGAGCTCACAGGCCTGATTTAAAGCAAGAATTAAATTAAGGTAATTCTGTGGTAGATGAGCTTTATTTTACTCTGTCATTCCAGAACCATTACCAGGTAGCTAGAAACTGTTGCTGAGGAATCCCGAGGTAGGTGTGCTTTGTCTTACTCTATCTCTCAGAACATTCTATTACCTGGGTGTGAGGGCTGGCTGGAAACTGCTGGCCCATTGTTCTTGTTTCAGGCCGGGTGGTAGGGCAGTTTCTGATGGCAGAGCAGTTTCTGACTATCTGCCTGGGTTTTTAGGTCTAATCTTCTGAACTGCCAATTTAAAGTTTGCCATGGAGTAAGCCTGTTTCATCAATACAATCATGTGAACTTTAAGACTACTGCCCTGAATAACTAAACATTCTTTTATGTTTCTAAAATATTTTTATAATTAGATTTTAAAAATTGATTCTGGAGCTGGGTGTGGAGGTGCATGCCTTTAATCCCAGCAGGGACTCAGAGACAGATGAATCTCTGGTCTACAGATAGAATCTAAGACAACCAGGGCTACTCAGAGAAACATTGTCTCAAAAAAAAATTGATTATGATGTTTAATATTCTTCCTAGTAGATGACAAAATAATACCAGCCTTGACTTTAAAGGACTTTCAAATGAAAATATCATTGTTAGCATTCTGTCTAAACTCCACTCCACAGTTACCAGGCAACACTCAGGTAGGCCTGACCCACTATAAAAGGGGCTGCTTGCCCCCTCCTCTCTCTCTTCCTCTCTTGCCTTCTTGCTCCCCCTCTGTCCTCTCACCCCTTCCCTTCTCCCTTTCTCCACGTGCTCATGGCCAGCCTCTACTTCTCTTCTCTCTCTCTCTCTCTCTCTCTGCCTCTGCTACCCTCTTAACTCCCCTCCCCATGCCATGAATAAACTCTATTCTATAAATGAATAAACTGTATTCTATGCTATATCGGTGTGTGACTGGTCCCTCAGGGGGAAGAGATGCCTCTGCATGGGCCCACTGAGACATCCCCTTCCCCCATACCTCACCACACACCCACAGAACATATTCTATATCTCTTTATCTTTTTATAAACACATCAATCATGTCTTTCATCTCATATCTTTTCGTTATTACTGCTTACCCTAAATTGCTAGTTTATTCAGAACTAATGTTTGAAAGAGTCTGGTTTTTTTTCATTGTGCATATATGTGTGTGTTGTATGTATGTATGTATGTATGTATGTATGTATGTATGTATGTATGTGTTCTCATTGTTCAGTATAATTTTGATAGAGCAAGAGTCTAGTTTTTTAAGTAAACTTTAACTCCATTTATCCTAGCTAGATTTTTATCCTAGCCAAAGATTTTTCTTCTTACCCAAATTATACAAAAGACATAAATGTCTAATAACAACACTCATGGAGTTTTACATCTAAAGTATTATTTCTTGATTAAATTAGTATCTAAATGTTCTATATTACTATTATCTGGTTCAAAAAATAACA
Organism: Rhabdomys pumilio; assembly: GCA_030674055.1. Classification (NCBI taxonomy): domain Eukaryota; kingdom Metazoa; phylum Chordata; class Mammalia; order Rodentia; family Muridae; genus Rhabdomys; species Rhabdomys pumilio. The sequence continues at coordinate 1,786,681 of JANHMN010000011.1, forward strand.
TTTGTATTTTAGTAATAAGAGAATAGTTAATTCCACTGTTGATGTGTTTATAAAAAGATAAAGAGATAAAGAGAATAAGTTCTGTGGGTGTGTGGAGAAGTTTGGGGGAAGGGGATGTCTCAGGGGGAATGCAGAGGCATCTCTTCCCCCTGAGGGACCAGTCACATACTGGTATAACATAGAATAGAGTTTATTCAGGGCATGGGGAGGGGAGTTAAGAGGGTAGCAGAGGCAGAGAGAGAGAGAGAGAGAGAGAGAGAGAGAGAGAGAGAGAGAAGAGAAGAGAGAAGTAGAAGCTGGCCATGACCAGGTGGAGAGAGATGGAAGGGAGGGAGGGGCGATGAGACAGAGAGAAGCTAGAGGCAAGAGATCAAGAGATTGAGAGAGAGGAGGGGGCAAGCAGCCCCTTTTATAGTGGGCCAAGCCTACCTGGCTGTTGCCAGGTAACTGTGGAGGTGGAGTTTAGACAGAATACTAACAACTGTGACTATTTCAGAACTCCCATGTCTAGCCATTTAAATATAAATATGATAGTTCATTGAATACAAATAACTCTAAACACATCGGAAACAATATAGTCTATCTCTTTAAAATGTGTAAATTTCACAGGCTTCTCTAACAGGGGAACAGGTAAAATAATCATCGATGGAGACAGGCTTCAAATTGATAATTCAAGAGATTAGGTCTAAAAATCCAGGCTTCAGGCAGCTGGTCAGAAACTGCCCTGCCACCTGGCCTGAGCAAGGACAATGGGACAGCAACAGTTTCCAGCCCTCACACCCAGTAATAGTTCTGGAATGTGTTTAAGAGATAACACAAGATAAAGCCACTTATTCCCAAATTCCTCAACAACAGATTGCAGCCCCCATGCCCCATAATGGTTTTGAAATATCCCTAAGAGACAGGGCAAATAAGGTCATTTACCCTGGAATTATCCTAATGTGCTTAAAATTGAGCTCACTCAGGTGTTTCTTTATATTGGTAATGGAAGACCCCAGTATGCACAACTTCTGCAGAATATAACACTCTGCATTTTCCATACTATTTGAGTCTAGGTTCATGGACCCTTACACTATAGATGTTCATCTATCCTCCCTCTCCACCAAATCTAATCCCCTAATCTCATTCCTAGCCCTGCAGATCACCTGTTGAGCCCCCACCCCTCACTAACCCTCATCTCCAGTCCTCACACAATCTTTCCCTCCTAACCTTCCTCCTCCAACTCCAGCAGGCAATCCCTGGGAACCCACAGACCACACCAGCTAACGAAGCACGTAGGCTGGCTGCAGATCTTCACCTTTCTCTCTGTTCCGCTCCAGCTCTGCAGCAGACCACCAGCTGTGCCACCTTCTTCCCCAGCCCCTCTCCAGTGGATCACACAGGTCTTCCCTTCCTAAACTCCCACCCTCACTCCACTCACTGCTTTATTCCAGCCCCTAGCAGGCACTCCCTGGGAACCCACAGGCCACTCTCACCATGGTAGCAAGTAGGCAAACTGAAGATCTTCACTTCTTTCATTTCTCCCAGTCCAGTTCCCCAGTCTAATCCTCAGCTCTGTGCCGCCTTCTGCTGTGGCCTCCCCTTACTGTCTGCTCCCATTCCCAGGAGACTAAGAAGATCCTGTGGATCTGCTTTTCCCCGTCCTGTGGGCCCCTCAGTCCCTTCAGGCCCATTCCCGAGTGTCAACTCCCAATACATAGAAATACATTTTATCTGGAATCCACAATGGCCAGGCCTTTCAGAATTCCAGAAGAATTCCTACAATATACGTTCTCCTGAGAACCAAAGAGGGCAACAGAAACCAAGGAACAAAACACTCACTCAACAAAGACAAGACCAGATGTCAGCACCTGGAATTAAAAATCTTCCCAAACCCAGATGCCTAGACACTGTTGGACCCAAAGATCCAAAACCAAGGCATGTGCTTCCACAGAAACACTCACAGACAGGGGATTCACTGCAAAAACATGAGGTTTAATGATAATAACCAGTGCACTGGGGCTCCCTTGCATGCAGGAAAGAGGAACCCTGAGCCAAAGCTGGGAGCAGTTTTTATACAGAGTTCATGAGGGCAACCACAAAGGCTGACCTTCCCAGGTCCAGTCTCTAGGTGACTCAGATTCGCACATTATTTTTATGACAATGAGTGTCTTCCACTTGCCCAGGTTTACCATGTTAAGGGCCCAGCTTCCTGATTGTCTCTCATCTTGGTTCCCCTGGAATGTGTCCACGTGCTCTAGGCCTTCCTCACCCGCAGGTGGGTTCCCTCCCCTATGGTCTGAGGAAAGTTAATCAGCCTCCCCCTTTTTCCTCTGAATATTAATCTAGCAAGTGTCCTCTGACTAAGGAATGTGCCCCTCCCCCATGTGTCCTGGGACAGTGGGATTCTTTCAATTTTAAGTTGGAACTGAGACCTGAAATCCTACAACACTATGTAAAAACACAACCAATAACTGTAAAAGCCCTGAGCTGCCCTACACTTGGCACCAAACTGTAAAAGACCTTTCTGCCCCACGCTTGGCGACAAACTGTA
>JANHMN010000011.1:1800039-1811198 GCA_030674055.1 Rhabdomys pumilio
GAGAGAGAGAGAGAGAGAGAGAGAGAGAGAGAGAGAGAGAGAGAGAGGCAGAGGCTGAGAGAAGCCAGCCATGAACACGTGGAGAGGGGAGGAGTAGGGAGGGAGAGTTGAATGAGGAGAGAAGGGACAGAGAGGGAAGAGACAAAGAGGAAGAAAGAGAGCAAGAGCTTAATGACCATTTTCTGCCTCAGCCTGCGGAGAATTCAACGAGGACCTGGGGTGCGGGGGAAGCAGACGAATGAAAGGACAAAAGACACAAAGAAGGAGAGCAAATCGAGGGTCTTGATCAAGCTCTCAAATTTTAATTTCAGATGACAGGTTATAAGTCATAGCAAACAGGAAGTTAGGCAAGGATCATTGCTTAAAGCCATCCTACTATCGTATCTTCGTTGCGTAAGACCATCCCACTATCAGAACAGGCTCCCAGGAAATACCAGACATTCTTTAAGTTCCTGGGACCTGAGACCTCCAATGTCCTTTCTTAACCTTGTACTTTAACTGACTAAGTTTTTCCAGAACAGCAGGTAATTTCATAGGTTTGGCTCCCAGCAATTTTCTATACTCATTGATTAGTGACTTGCTCAGCCATTATCAGAGATGCTTCCCTTCTATAGCAGATGGGAACAAATACAGAGTTCCACAGCCAGATGGTGTGCAGACAATGAGAGACCTTTGAACACTCAACTCTAAACAGAATGTCTCCATCAAATTCCTCCCCTAGGGCTCACCCTAGGGCTCAGGGAAACCAGTAGAAAAGAAGGCAGAAAGAGTGCAGGAGCCAGTGTAAAGAGCCAGAGAAGGAGGTCACCAAAACAACAATAACAACAACAACAACAAACTAACAAACCAAAAACCCAAGGCTCTCTAAATCAACACGATTGAAGCTCATATGAATTGACAGAGACTGGGACAGCATGCTCTGGGCCTACTCGGGTCTACTACACCAGGTCCTCTGTGTATATATTATGGCTTCCAGTTTAATGTTTTTATGGGATTCCAGTGCGTGTGAACAAGTGGCTTTCTGATTTTTGTGCCTTCTTTTGAGTTTTTCTGCATCTGTTTGTTTCTCTCTCTCTCAGATATATTAGCTTTTCTTTTTATCTTATTTTGTTATTATCCCTTAAAAGCTTGCTTGTTTTCTAATGAGAGACAGAAAGAGAGTGAGTCTGGATGGGAGGGGAAGTGGGGAAGACCTGGGAAGAGTGGAAGGAGGTGAAACTGTAATCAGGATATATGTAAGGAAAATATATTTTCAATAAAAGGCAAAAATGTGTAAATTCTGACAGTCAGCAGTGGTACTGGTGCACACCTTTAATCCCAGCACTTGGGAGACAGAGCAGGAGGATCTCTGAGGTAGAGGTCAGCCTGCTTTAAAGAGTAAATTCCAGGAAAGAATGAACTACACAGAGAAACTCTGTCTTGAAGACAACAATAACAAAAATATTATAAATTTGAATCTCATCAAAAGTATATAAATTTTTGTTATTTTAGAGGTTTGTTTCATCTCTGATCTTCAGTACATTAAAGCAAGCTGTGTTCTTGATTATTTAATTTTAAGTATAGTAATCCTTGTCCCATGCAAATGTTATGTCAAATACAGATACTGTAAAAAACTCAGTTCCAAATTGTGATGGCTAATAATTTTGATTTGATCCAGGAGGGTTTTTCTTAATGGCCTTTGGTTGCTTTTCCTCTCCCCTGAAGGTGTCTCTCCTGTGCTTCATCAGATCTTGCAAATGGGCTTCTGTGGAATCAAATTCACAGCAGAGCCACGAGGCAGGGCATTCCACACTGGTGGGTCCCACATACACAAGATGGTCCAGGGTTCCAAAGGCTAAAAACTTTGGAGGTGGCAGGTGTTAGTTGTTAGAAGTCTGACCACAGTTCAGAACAGACCACTCCAGACCACACGGTTCCAAGAGGTAGGAGGTTTATTCGGCAGATAGGGCAAAGGTGGGGAGAAGAAGGTGGAAGGATGAGAGAGAAGAGAAGTAGAGGCTAGCCATGAGCATGTGAAGAGAGAGGAAAGGGGGGAAGGGGACAGAGAGGCAAGAGTAACAGAGAGAGAGTAAGAGATTAAGAGATTAAGAGAGAGAGAAGGGGGCAAGCAGCCCCTTTTATAGTGGGCCAGGCCTACCTGGCTGTTGCTAGGTAACTGTGGGGAGAAGAGAAGCATACCTGGCTGTTGCCAGGTAACTGGAGGTGGAGTTTAGACAGAATACTAACATTCCCCCTGTGGGGAGCCGACAGAAGGCTGCTATCATTCTTGCAGCCATTTTAAGCCATATACCCTGGCAAGAGACTTGATTACAATAGCCTACAACAGCTGAGCACACTCTGATAACATCTTGCTTTAGATACCCAAGATCTTCCCTTGGGTGACTTCCTGAGACTTGAGTAAGGGTATCCTGAGTTTGGGGGTCTTCATTAACTTCTCTACCTTTGAGCCACATTGATCCTGCTTTGTTTTTAATCATTATTTTAAATTTGAGTGTGAATCATAAAAAATAAAATAAAATAATGGCCTGTTGGCCAAGCACCACATTTTGTGCATATTATTATTATTTCTCGGTAAGCCTCCCCCATCACCCAATGGGCACAACATTGTCTTCGACTGCACCCCCAGACACCCCACTCGGGAAGTCACGGCCACCCAAAAATCGCAAGACACTGTACCTGGATGCAATCAGCAGAGGTTTATTAGGGAGAGTTGTCTGGCCAAGGTCAATTCGTTTGCTCACACAGGAGCTGAATTAATAAAAGACCAGCAAGCTGAAGGGCTTTTTAAAAAGAAAACCACAAACCAGGGGAGTGGGGAGGGGAGTGAGGGGTTGTCAAGGATATATAACATAAAAATAGCAGAACATTCCAGAGGATCCCAACCTAAATGATACAGGATAATGTGGAAAGCACTCTGCACACCCATTCCTCTCAAAAATGTGGTCTTGCCATGTCACTTGCCCAGTTATTTCTCAGTTGTTGCCCTGTCACTTGCCCAACTATTTCTCAGTTGTTGCCCTGTCATCGTGGTTACTAGTTTCTCAGCCCCACCTAGATGACTTGCATTCCTCTCTTCCAGTTTCTGAAACCGGCCAGTCCACATTTTTTTTTTAGCTTGCTTCAGAGAAAATTTTCTATGTCCTTTAAAGAAAAACCTAAAGAAAAATCTGTATATATTTTATAAAATGATTTTTATAATTTTTCACTCTACATCATTTGTATGTGAAGCCCTGAAATTTGATCTGTTGCACTACAGAAAACACAAAAAAGCAAACAAAGGCTCCAGATCCAGAAGGTCTAGGAGTGGCCTAGGTTAGAGCAGCAACTACCAGGAAAAGCTGCTGGCAAGAACACACAGACAAAGAACCGGGGTCATCAAGCTACCTCTCCTTATCTCATTACAATGCTCTTTACAAACTAGTCTTCACTCATGTCCAGAAACTAATTCTAATAATTGGACACATGCAAACCCAGGGTGGAGCTAAAAGGCATAGACTTGGCCTAATACTGCCAGATTTACCCTAAGAAATGTGTATGGGAGAAAAAAATAAAATTAAAATATAGTTTTCTTTAAACACAATCTGTAAAATAATGTAACTAGATATTGCAAAGACATGGAGGCCATTTAAATATTTGTCAATGAACAACTGTAAAAACTGGGGTAAAGACACACATACACACACACTCATACCCACACACTCACACCCACACACTCACACCCATACTCACATACACATACACTCACATACACACACACAACATATTCATACACTCACATATACATGCACTCATGCACACACACTCATACACACACACACTCCACTCACACACACTCATATACTCACACACTCACACCCATACCCACACACACTCACACACACATGTACTCACATACACATGCACTCACACACATACACTCTCACACACTCACACACATACTACACACACACACACACACACACACAGAGTAAAGCAGGCCTGTGGAGGAGGTCAGATGATGATTGGTGGGAGTCTACTCTCTTCTTCATCATTTGGGTCTTGGGAGTTGAACTCAGGTTGTCAGGCTTAGTGGCAAGTGCCTTTCTTTACTTCTCAACCATCTCACTAGCTATAAACTGAGCTTTTTGATGCCATAAAAGGATTTTTAATATAGCATCAATATGAAGGTTTTTTTTTAAATATTAAATTCAATAAAAAATCTGCTTGTTTTTTGTACTAAATTCCAGTTATTTTCTTCAATCAAGCTTTTTAAAATTTGTATGTATTATTATAGTTCTAACTATATTTGCATGGGTGCTTACAGAGGGAGTAAGCAAGCACTCTTACTCACTGAGGCACCCTGCTGTTCCCTCTCCAGCTTTTATTTTGTCTTTTATTGATATTTTAGCAAGTAGTAAATGTCTCATCTAATTTTTATTACTGTAGTAAGTGTTTTATTTTTGTTACTGTGTATAGTCATGGAATGGACCTAGGTGTGAGACCAGAAGACAATTTGCAGAAGTTTGCTCTTACCTTTCACCACAAGATCAGGAAATCAAAATCAGGTCATCAGGTTAGAACAACAAGCACTTTCATCCACTGAGCCATCTCACAGGCACCATAAGTAATGCGTCTTACAAAATGCTTTACAACAAATAATAAATTGATTAAAATTACCTACATTAACAAGAACAAAGTCTCTGTATTTCAAGATACATAACAGATGTGCCATACATTTGATAAGTCAAACTTTCTTCAACGGTTAAATGATGCAAAGAAACCTCTGTATAGAGATTTAACTCATCTGACTTCTTTAGACATCAGATACTTTTTTTTTATTTTTGAAACTGGGACTCATGTGAATAAAGATAATCTTTCTGCCTTCACCTCCTCAGCTCCAAGGTTACACAGAAGTGTGCCATCGTGGTGGTCTAAGTTGTACTGGGGTTCAAACATAGCTTGAGATGTTTTAAAATCATGGTGCTAGGAAAACTGAATACACATGTGTTCATGAATCTCTCTTCCTGTACAAAAATCAATCCCAAATTAATCAAGGTCTTAAACTATAAAACCTAAAACTCTGTAACTCTTAAAGAAAAACACTTTCTTCTAAGAATACAGGCACAGGAAAGACTTTCTGAATAGGTCGTAGGAAATAAGGCCAGTAATTGACAAATAGGACTTCACGAAAGTAAAATACTCTCTGTGCAACTAAGAAACAGCTAATCACATACAGAAATGGTTACAGAATGGGATGTGGATGAAAGGGTTAACATTTTTCAAAACCTCCTAACAGGCTGAGCAGAACCAAGAGTACAGGTCAGCGTGGTTGTGAGCTGTGTTTCAGGAACTTGGCTGACCACAAGATAGATGGTTGATTATGAATAGGCTCTTTGAGAATAACCTATACAAAATGTTCCCCATGACTGTTCCTTGTACTCTGTCACAAACTGAATAATGGGCTGGCACTTTCCACAGGTACTCTCCAATAACTCTTCTTCACTCCCCCTGGGTTGTGGTTTCCCCACTGGGTTGTGGTTTTTGCCTTTAAATTTTCTCTGCCTCCAAAGCCCCGGGGTCAGACCCCACTGCCTCTGCGTGGGTCATGGGTCTTGACCTCAGCATGCTGACTGAAATATACCTCTTGCTGGTTGTATCAAGTTCAGTGTCTTGTGAGTTATTGGGTGGCCTTGAATTCCTGAGGCTTGGGTGTGGTCCTCCCTTCGTGGGGGCCATACATGGAAATCTTTGCAAGCTATATACCTGAAACGGGTAATATCTAAAACATAAAAAGAACTCAGAAAACTTTAAACAAGAAAACTACATAATTCACAAATGGGCAAATAAATGAACAACTCCATCTTTAAAGATGGCATGCACATGGCCAGTGATAGTGTAAGCAGTGCCAACCAACCTCACTAGCCATTAGAGGAATACAAATCAAAACTACACTGAGATTGATTCCATCACAGGCTTGTCAAAGGGCACTCATTAAGAAAACCAACAGGAGCTGGGTGTGGTGTTGCACATCTTTAATCCCAGTACTTGGAAGCAGAGGCAGAGGCAAGTGAATCTCTGTGAGTTCAAGGCCAGAGTGAGTTGCAGGACAGGCAGGGCTATACAGAGAAACCTTGCCTCAAAAAACAAAAAGCAAGCAAACAAACAACAACAAACACAATAACAAAAAGAAAGAAAGAAAGAGTAAAGAAGAAAGAAAGAAGAAAGAAAGAGAGGAAGAAAGAAAGGTGCTGACAAAAATTCGGACAAAGGGCAACTTTTGCATACTTCTGGTGGGATCACAAACTATTTCAGATATCATGGAAGTTAACAAGGTTTATTTAAAAATGTAAAATCTACCATATATCCCAGCTATGCTTGTGAATATTTACACAGTGGACTTAAAGTCAGTATGTCACAGAGACAATTTCTGGAAAATGAAAATGTGATACACACACACACACACACACACACACACACACACACACACACACGATGGAACATTTTTCAGCCACAATGTAGAATGAAGACATGCCATTTTCAGGAAAATAGATGTATTGGAAATGTTAAGTTGTTTCATATTAAGTGAATTAAGTTATCCCTGGAAAGATAAATAAAGTACTTTTTTTCCTGTAATTTGTGATTGCTAGATTTTATAGAGACACATAAAATCTTGTAGGCAGGAGTTCAATTCTCCATCTCCTCAGCATCCTCAGGAACCTTTGAAGTTCATTTTCTAGCACCTTAGGAGCAGAAAGGAACCCACTTACCAGGCTCATCTTGCTCACTGAGTCACGCTCACCCACAGCTCTCTAACACTTGTAGAGTTCAATCCCAATCCTTAGAACCTGAGCAGAACTCCCTTGCCCCAACCCAAGGTATCAAATATCTTGCCTGGATCTCATTCCTTAGAGCCTTAAAACCTGAGCAGACCTTGCTTTCCAGGTCCAAGGTCATATCTTCCCTCCATTACCCTAGCCCAGCATCTTAGGGCAAACATGGAGCTTGTTTCCAGTGCTGATTATCTACAAAGTTAGAAGGCTGGCCATCTCCCTCTCCAATACCCTAACCCTAGCATCTCAGGGCCCATGTAGAACCAGTCCTTCTGTGCCATAGGACCCAAGTGAAGTTTATTCCGTGGGTTTAAAGCCATATCTTCCTCTGCCAGCCCCTAACCAAAAGTGCCTCTTTCAGGTTACAGGTCACAGGTTACAGCCCTATATCATTGCAATGTCAAATATCCTTGACCCATGTGACACCATCTTCTAGATAGGATACCATACCAAATCTGGCATCTCAATTATCCGTATTCCAGAACTTACGTGAAATCATCACAAAATGTTTCAGAGCCCAAGTGGAGCTTGCTCCCTGGATTAGAGGCCAGGTCTCCCTTCCTCTGGCCCCAAATCTCAGCATCTCAGGACCCATGTGGTATCAATGCCTATAGCAAAGGGTACACCTATACCTCTGACTTCATAAGCTGACTCCATGCTGCAAACTGGCAGTTTGGGAGACTAGGCCTAAGTTTCTGTTTCCCAGAAATAAGAATCTGGATACAGAAACCAGAGGTGAACCAACCACAGCCACAGGCAGCCAATCCAACGACACCTTGTTATCTGGCCTGAAGTTAGAATAGGCAGCTAGAATGAGTTAGGAATGCCCTGGGAAGTCTCCAGAGCCTAACCAATTTAGAATCAGTCAGAACCCTAGAGATAGTGCTAACCAATCAAGGTGAAAGGGCACATTCCCCTTCCTGGAATTCCCCTGACAATAAAAGCTGGGCCTGCAAGTACATGAGGGGTCTCCATTCCAGAATGGGGAGATCCCTGCATGCAGGAAATTCAACTGAATAAAGACTCTTTGTTTTTGCATACTATTTGAGTCTGGGGCCTTCCTTAAGCAATTCTTGAACCCTATCAAAGGAAGACATAAACACTCACATGAAATCAAAGAAGACAGCAATGAGCTCCTGAATAAATTTCAAGGAATACAAACAAACAGATGAATAAAATAAGGAAAACAGTTTAGAACAGGAAAATATTTGGGTGTGGTGTCACATAAAGGCAGAGACAGGCAGATTTCTGTGAATTCAAGGCTAGTCTTGGCTACATAGAAAGACCTGGTATCAAAACAAGCAAATAAACAAACAAAACATAAAAATAGAATTCAATAAGGAGATAGAAATACCACTGAAGTAAACAATGAAATAAAGCTTTAAAAAAGAAAATTTCAGAAAGTAAAAAACTAAATGGAGCCAGGCAGTGGTGGCGCACGCCTTTAACTCCAGTACTTGGGAGGCAGAGGCAGGCAGATTTATGAATCCAAGGCCAGCCTGGTCTACAGAGTGAGTTCCAGGACAGCCAGGGCTACACAGAGAAACCCTGTCTTGAACCACCCCCACCTAAAAAAAACCCAACTAAATGGAAATCTTTTCTAACAGAATGGATCATGTGGAAGACAGAAGATTGGGCATCAAAGACAAAGCAGAGGAACTGGATCATTTAGACAAAAAGAAAAAGAAGGAAAGAAAGAAAGAAAGGAGAGAAAGAAAGAAAGAGAAAAAAGAGAAAGATTAAACCTCATCAGCAGATGTTTATTAAGAGATATTTTCTAGCAGATGGTTGTTGAATTAGAGAAAGCCAACTTGTTGTGTGCCTATGCCCATAACTGAACTCAGGAGATTATTCAAACAAAAAAGGAGAGACATGAATTTGGGAGAGAAGTGGGGTTGGAGACTCCAGGAGAGTTGGAGGGAGATGATGTTAGATAGACAAGATAAAACTACATTTCATAAATGTATGCAATTTTCAGAAAAGGTGAAGAGATAATAATCAATAAAGAAATAATAATGAATTCAAACTTAATGAAAAGGAAACTCCATCAGAATAATAGCTGACTTTTCAATGTAAACTTTATTAGAGTCTTGTAGTTCAAGTTCTAAACAGATACCAACTCAATCTACACACACACACACACACACACACACACACACACACAGAGAGAGAGCAAAATTATGGAAGACACCTTCTTCCTGGCTGCCTGTGGAAGTCTCCTTCTGGCTGCCTTTGGATCAAGATGTAGGACTCTCAGCTCCTCCAGCACCATGTTTTCCTGAATGCTGCCAAGCTTCCCACCATGATGATAATGGACTGAACCTCTGAAACTGTAAGCCAGCCTCAATTAAATGTTTTCCTAAGAGTTGCCTTGGTCATGGTGTCTCTTCACAGCAATGAAACACTGACTAAGATAAAAATCAAAGGAGAAAAAAAAACTTTTTTATATTAAAAAAAATGAGGAAGAGAATGAGGAAGAGGAGGAAGAGGATGAGGAGGGCAAGGAGGAAGAGAAGGGGCTACAAAAATTTATTGCCACCAAGTCGGCCCTACAGAGAATTCTGAAAGGAATAGTGATTGAGGATAAAAATGAACATATCCAAGAGGCTACAGATGGAAAAGCTGGTACTAGGACAGTTGTTCACCAAAAGAGGACTAACAAGGCACATTGCACTATAATCAACAAGATGATGAAATTAAAGCACAGATTTCAATAATAGCTCTCAAAAAATATACTCCAATTCCAAAATGAAAAGGCACAGACATTTGGATTAGATAAGAAAACAGGATTTATTCTCTTGCTATCTACAAGAAATATGTCTCCTTATCAAAAATAGATACTACCCTAGGGTGAGAGTATAAAGAAGAGTAGTTGAAGCAGGGAGAGCCAAGAAACAGGTAGGAATTGCCATTTTAATATCTGTAAAATATGCTTCAAACCAAAACCAAAAGAAGAGGTTTTTTTTAAAGGTCACTTCATATTGATAAAGGACTAAGCAATCAAGGAGATATTACAGGCTGAAGATGTCTCAATAATTAAGAGCACTGGCTGTTCTTCCAGAGGATGAGGGTTTAGTACCCAGCACCCACAAGGCAATTCATACCTGTCTGTAGTTCCAGTTTCAGAGGATCCAGTGTCTTTCTGGTCTTTGCTGGCACCAGACATACACGCAGACAAAACACACTTAAAAAGTAAATCTTTTCAATTATTAAACATGTGTGTGCCAAACACACTTGCACTCAACCTCTTTAAAAAGGTACAAATAGATATAAGGTCCCCACCCTCCACACATATATACTGTTTTTCAAGACAGGGTTTCTCTGTGTAGCCCTGGTTTTCCTAGAACTCACTATGTTGGCCATGCTGGCCTTGAACTCTGAGATCTGCTTGCCTCTGCCTTCCAAGTGTTGGGACTAAAAGGCATACACCACCACTGTGCCCTTCCCCCAGGCCTAAACAGGCCTGCAAGTCATTGACCACAGCAAGACCAAACAACAATAGGACCTAGAAGGAGGCATTGCCTTGCCAGTCTTGGCGCCCTGAGGTCTGCTACAGAGCTAAGAAGAATGGACTGCCTGCTGAGCTAGCCTTGACACCTTCCAGACTACTATCTCCTCACCTAGCCTCTGGGCGGTACCGACTGGGCGGTACCGACAAGAGACTCTGGGAGGTGGGGCTTCCCCTTTATATGTGAAAGCAAATTATTAAACTTGGGGCCTTGATCAGAATACTTTGTCTTGGCCCCACGTTTCTCTCACCCTCCTTCCCGTTAATCCCTAGGCTTCATCTCAGGAGAACCTGGTGATCGTGGCTGCAGGCAGCTACACACCACCACCCAGATTAATCCATGTATTAACCCAAGCATAGTAATAGTAGGTGACTTAAATACTCTTTCACAAATAGAAAGATCATCCAGACAAAAAATAAGCAGAAACATTTGAGTTAAACAACATCATAGATCCAAAGAACCTAACAAACACCGACAGAGTATTCTACCCAACACTGCAAAACACATACTCCTTTTCAGCAGACCACAGAGCGTTCTCTAAAATTGACCACATTTGGGAATACCAACTCTCAACAAATATTAGGAAAGTAGTAATAACTTCTCATATACTATATGATCATAATTAAATAAAGCTAGAAATCAATAAAACTAATGAAACTTCAGAAAACACACAAATGGAGATGAAATGGCTATGATTGATGAAAAAGTTTCAAAGGAAATTGAAGAAATACTAGAATAAGCCAGGAGGTGGTGGTGCACGCCTTTAATCCCAGCACTCGGGAGGCAGAGGCAGGCGGATTTCTGAGTTTGAGGCCAGCCTGGTCTACAGAGTGAGTTCCAG
>JANHMN010000011.1:1811298-1959830 GCA_030674055.1 Rhabdomys pumilio
AAAAAAAAAAAAAAAAAAAGAAAAACAACAACAACAACAAGAAATACTAGAATAGAATAATCAAAATCTATGAGATACAGTGAAGGGAACCTTAAGAGGAAATTTCATAGTTCTAAGTACCTACAGTAAAGGGTCAGATAACACCATAAATAGCCTTATGGTACACCTTAATGCTTTGGAAAAACATGAACAAAACAAGTCAATAAATACAAACAAACCAAAGATTTTTTAAAAGTTAAGCAAGACTGACAAACCCTTAGCCAATTTTACAATAAAAGGAGAAAATTTTTTTAAAAATTAGAGATGAAAAAGGATACCAATAAAATTTGGAGAATGATAAGGAAATACTTTTAAAATATATACTATTTTGTTCCATTTATCCAGATGCCTGTTTTGTGCCATTACAATGTTGTTTTTGTTACACAGCCCTGGAGTATAGCTTGAACTCCTGTGTGGACGATGTCTCCAGCATTGTCCTTTTTTCCCCCTCAAGATTGCTTTGGCTATCCAGTTTGTTTGTTTGTTTTTTGTTTCTGACTCAATATGAATCTTAGATTTTTTCCTACATTTTTGAAGTAGTTGTGGGGATTTTTATTGGGATTGCATTGTTCATCTTTGCAATATGAATTCTACCAATCTACTAGCATGGGAGGTCTTTCCATTTTCTAGTCTTTTCATCTTCTAATGTATTCCTCCATCTTTTTCTTCACGGATGTAAAGATTTCATAAGAGAAGTCTTTTATTTCTCTGGTTAGAGACCAAATAAAAGCTCTCAACATAAATGTACACAGTTATAGCTAATATCAGCCAAAAATGCCAAAAATGCATACTGGAAAAAAGACAGCATCTTCAAAGAATGGTGCTGGGAAATCTGGATGCCCACATGCAGAAGAATGAAATCAGACCCATATTTATGACCCTACACAAAAATCAGCTTCGAATTGATCAAAGACCTCAATGTAAAACCTGAAGTACTGAAATTGTTAGAAAGAAACATAGGCAGTACCCTACACAATATAAGTTTAGGGGGAGACTTTTCTGAATAGGAATCCATTTGTCCAGGAAACAAGGTCAACCCTTGAGCACTGGAACCTCATAAAAATAAAAAGCAAAAGAAACAGTCAATGAAACAAGAGAATAGCCACAGGGTGAGAGAGAAGATTTGTTAACTATACATGTGCTAGATTATTAATATATAGAATATATAAAGAACTTACAAAGCAAAGAGTCGAGAAAAGGTATGACTGTTTAAAAGTGGACTATGGTTCTGAACAACAAGTGTAGGCTTACATTTTTCCAAACCTACTTTAATAAGTATACTTAAAGCTCTAAATTCCTGCTAGTCCACCGTCTCCCAGAGGCAGTGGGAAGGATTAATATGATAAATGATGATCAGTGAAGAAGGCAGACCAACGCCACCACAGGGCCTTCAGCAAAAGAACAGCATCAGCAAAGACCAGCAAAGCCCAACAAAGCCCAGCAAAGTGTGGCACAACAAACCAATACCACACAGCGTCATCCGCCATCTGCTGGGTTATATTTAGACCCTTTCCAAGCATCATGTGAAAGAGCAAGTGTCCCCTCTAGCAAAACTTCACCTGCCTTTTTTCCAGGCTGCTTCTTGAAAAATACCACATGTCTGGTCTCAGCAAAAACATCCTCTCATGAGACAGTTTCTGGAAAAACATTACATGACACAACTGAGTCTCCAAAGAAACCATAAATTTCTACTTCAAAAGAGTGCTCAAAAGAAGAAATAATAACAGATTATAAGTATCTCAAAAATTGTTCAACACCTGTAATGATTTTGGAAATACAGATTTCCACTTTGAGATTTTCTTATCCCAGTCAGAATAGGCAAGATCATGAAAATAACTGACAATAAATGCCAGCAAGGATTCGGGAAAAGTATCTTTATCTACTTTTTGTCGATTTGCAAACATATGCATCCACCATGGAAATTAGTGTAGAGAATCACTAACAAGCTAAATTAGTTGGACTCAGCTAAGGGTTTCTATTGTTGTGATGAAACACCATGATCAAAGCAAGTGGGGGAACAAATGTTTTATTTGATTTACACTTCTACATCCCTGCTTATTATCAAAGGAAGTCAGGACAGAAACTCAAGCAGGGCAGGAACTAGAGGCAGGGGCTGATGTGGAGACCACGAAGAGTGCTGCTGACTGGCTTGCTCCTCATGTCCTGATCATCCTGCTTTCTTACAGTCCTCAGTACCAGAGTCCTCAGCTCAGAGATGAAACCACCCATAACGGGCTGGTCTCTCCCTATGAACCACTTAATTAAGAAAACACACTACAGGCTTGCCTATAGCCCAATTTTAAGGAGGCATTTTCTCAGTTGAGGATCCCTTTTTCCTGATGACTTCAGCTTGTGTCAAGTTGATATAAAACCACACAGGACATAGATCTACCATAAGACCTAGGAATGTCACTTCTTGTCATAAGCTCAAGAAGCCCAACTTACTACTCTACAGATACTTTGCTTGGCTGCATTCATTGCCATTACATTCACAATAACTAGGAAATGAAAAAACCTAAATGTTCTTATAGTGCTGAATGAGTAATAAAGGTTGGTACATACAGAAAAGAAAATCATGAAATTTGCAGGTAAATTTATGGATCTAGAAAATATTAAGTTAAACAAGGTAACCCAGATCCAGAAAGACAAATGACTTATATTCTCTCTCATCTGTGATTTCCAGCTCTAAACCTTTATATGGGAGTATATAACCTGGAGTAACAGCAAAAACAAACAAACAAACAAACAAACAAACAAACAGAATAGTCAAGAGACCACTGGGAAGGGGTTCAGATAGGTCTTTAGAGAAGGGGATGGTGGAACACAGATGCAATGAAGGGGAAAGTGGGAAAAATGAGGGGGTCTTTAATTAGGGAGAGGTGAAAGAGGACAAATTGTTGTGTAGCAGCTTCCTTTGGGTTGAAACATTCCATCCTGTAGGGAAACGGTAAGCCAGAAAGTGAGCAACTCAAAACAGCTTCAGGAAGTCTCTCAAAGTGACCAGATTCTCTAGGCTCTTCCCTCCAAAAGTAAGCATTAAAAACTGCTGAGAGCTACTCTTAGACAAGACAAGCTGCAAAGAAGACTCTGCGACCAGACCAGCTGCCTAATGGGGTTTCGATCGAATGAATCTCTTGGAAAGGACACTCTCCAACCCATTGAGCTGCTCACAGACTGTTCACTGTGCTCCAGGTTAGCAGCTTTGTGGGCTGTCATTCATGCTGGTGTAGATGTTGGTGATTTGTCTTTAAGTCATTTCTGCTCCTGTCAATAACCCCTCTCCCATATTCCTGTAAGTAATCCCAAGAAATCTCACTGGCTCGCCAAATGTTCCTCATTTTGTGTAGATAATACACAAAATCCTTTACTTTGGCTATTTTGAAATTGGTGTCTTTTCTTAATCCACATCCAAGTAAAGTACTACTAAATATTGTGAGTTATGGATGTTGTTGAGTATTCATGTCAGCTCAAGGGGTGGGGAAGCCCTTCAACCTCTAACCATGCATTTTGCCCAGTTCTCTGCTGCTTGAGCAGAGGCAGCCACTCTCCTGGGTTTTTCCTTACCAATAAATCTCCTGTGTGAGGTTTGTTGTTTGTTGTGACTTTGTTGTATTCCTTGGCTCTCAAATGCCAGGATACCTCTGGGATCAGAGCTGATACACTTGCACTGGGGAAACTTTGGAAAACTTTCCCAGTAGCTGGAGCAGATCTGTAGGGGAAGCTTTTCCTTTCAGAGCTGCAACACTTACAGATGGAACCATAAAGCTTGCAAGTTCAACCTTGTTCCTGACTGTCTCTTGGTCTTCTCTATCACCCCAGGTTATAAAAAGGAATATGTCTGCTAGGATTGTTGCTATTACTGTCAAGTCTCATGTCATTCATGCTTTGTTGTCCCTTTATGAAATACAATGTCTAAGAGACAAAATGTCTAGGGGAGGGGGTGACTTGTTATGTCAGTCAGTCTGACCTCAAACTTGTATCAACCCTCCTTCCTCACCTTCCCAAATGCTAGGATTTACAGGTATAGATCGCCATGATCAGAGTCTGTTAGGGATTGGTTCTAAGGCTGTCCCAATTCAATTTGGCTCCCAAAAGGCTGTGTTCCCAGATGCTTGAAGGTCTCTGCCCCCAGCTAGATTTGATTGGCAATAAAAAATTGCTGTATAGCCAATGCTGGGCAGGTAGACTGAGGCAGGACCTGGAGATTCGCTTGGGCTAGGTACTGGGAGAGAGAGAAGAATTGCCTTGACTTGGGAGGGAAGGATGTAAGAGCTGCAGGAGAGAAAGCCAAGCAGCCATGTAAGAATTCTGGCCCTTCCTCTCCCCCCAACCCCATGGCGACTCCCCTGGCCTCAATTCTTTCTTTTTTTTTCTTTTAATTTTTTACTAGATATTTTATTTATTTACAAAACAGATGTCATCCCCTTTACCATTTCCCCTCCGTAGAACCCCCTATCCCATCCCACCTTCTCCTTTTTGCTTTTATACCATTTTAATTACATGCATGTATTAAGATCAGTTCTAGGTTGAGGAAATAGCAATACAATAGATGCAAATAGTCAAGGAACAAGCAAGACAATAAACACAAATAGTCAAAGAACAAGCAAGGTATTAAACCCAATTAAACCACTTCTGTGATCACTGTTTCTAAGGGCTTATCAGGATGACCAAGGTATCTGGGACTACTTCTCTGTCCTAGCCCAAAGTCATTTTCATGCCTGAAGCCTACTTCCTTGTTCTAGCCTAAAATTTAGATTTCTGAAATTACTTCTTTGTTCTAGCCTAATATTTAGATTCCTGCCTGAAATTACTTCTTTGTTCTAGCCTAATGTCAGATTCCTGCCTGAAGCCTATTTCCTTGTCCTTGGCCAATGTCATATTCCCTCATGGAAATGGCCAGGTAGCCCATTTCCTTGTCCTTGGCCCATGTCAGATTCTTGCCAAACAACCCCAAAGGCTCTCTGCCTCTCCCCTCCTTTTTTTTTTTTTTTTTTTAATTTTTAAATTTTTTTTCTTCATTAACAAGACTGAGCCTGTCTTAGGTCCTTCTGACAAGAAAGCCTTCCTTACTCATCATGGAATATGCATTATTCAAAGCAATGCATTTCTGTCTTGGGTTGGTAAGGCTCTGTATAGAATCTTACCTGTCCCTGGCTTGCCAGCCTGTTAATTTAATAAACTCTGGGGGTCCATTTTCAGGTTCAAGCCATGTACTTTGGCTGCCAACATGTTGATATTACTAAAGAAAAGCTTTAACATGATGGGCAGGGATAAAAGTATTCCCAGGACAAAAAAGGCTAAGCATGATCAAGCTATATATCCTGGCTTCAATTCTTGGGAGCCAGTAAACTCTCTGGAGAGCAGCTTCCCAATAAACCTGCTTTTAATATAATCTAATCTGGTTTGAATTGGCTCATTTTACTTTGGAGAAATGACCTATCAGGTGGCACCATCCACAGTGAGCTGGTCCCTCCCACATTAGTTACCAAGAAAATTCATCACTGGCTTGTTCATAGGCCAGTTTGGTTGAGGGCATTTTCTCAGTTGAAGTACCTCAATGACTCTAGCTTTGTCAAGTTGGCATAAAACTAGCCAGCACACCTCTACTGCAAATTATTTCCAGTTCAATTGTTCTCCCCCCTTCCCCAACTCCTACTTCTCTAGCTAATTGTCGGTGTTGTCTACAAATGGCACATTCTCAATAATACTACTCCACATAAATCTCCAACTGACAGTTCAGGAAGTACTGAAAGTCCGGCCCACGTCTATTCATGTATAAAAATGTCAGAGTAAATACATTATTTTGTATAATTTGTGTATGCTAATTAAAATGTTTAAAGAAAATTAGTCAGAGTCTACAATGGCACTTGGGGGTTGGCTCACCTGTCATAAAATTGCCAATGAGAGTCGTCATCCTGGTGAGAGGATTCCCAAAAGCACCTAATATGAATTTGAATGACTCCGGTTTTAGTTAAGTAATAAACAAACATAGGGAGTCCTTTCCTGTATTGACTTTTCTCTCGCTGTAGCTAGGAGGAGACTGCCACCTTTTGGACACACACTCAAGACGTGTGTGTGTGTGTGTGTGTGTGTGTGTGTGTGTACCTGTACTGTGCTGAGGCTCTCATTAACTAGGGAAACTCGTACAAAGAAATTTCATCTCCACACCAGTCCGAATTCTTTCTACAGGTCCAACACTTATGGGACTTGTGCCTCACAAGCTTTTTGCATGATGATTTAAAATGACAGTAAACATTTGTAGAGCGCTTACTATACCGCCAAGTGCTTTCACACAGCTGTGAGACAGGAAGTACTATCGCGCCAAACTCACTGAGAAAACCGGAATGAAATTGCAGAGTAACAATGGGGACCACGAGATGGAACTCACTCGGTCCACATTCCAAGACAGCACACAGCACCAAAGCTTACTCAGACAGGGCTCCCGCCCCGCCCGAGCATGCGTAGAGAGACACCGAGGCGCCCGCGGTCGCAGGGCGACAGAGGTCCGGCGTGCCTTGCGTGTACCGCAAGATGGCGGCGCCCATTCTGAGACTCCAGTACCGCGTTCCGCAGTCGAGGGTCTGGCCACGAGGGCTGCGTGCGGTGCGCCTGGGCGCGCGGGGAATGCTGGTAGCACCAAGGGCCCGCGGCCTGTTCAAGGAGTTCTTCCCGGAGAGCGGCACGAAGACAGAGCTCCCCGAACTCTTTGACCGCCGCAGGGCGGGCTCGTCGCCCCAGACGGTGTACTGCGGTTTCGACCCCACGGGCGATTCGCTCCACGTAGGGCACCTGTTAACTTTGTTGGGTCTATTCCATTTCCAGCGAGCCGGCCACAACGTGATCGCCCTCGTGGGCGGCTCCACGGCTCTTCTGGGAGACCCCAGCGGCCGGACCAAGGGGCGCGAGGCGCTGAGCGCGGAGTGCGTGCGGGCCAACGCGCGCGCCCTGCAGCGAGGGCTGGAGACCGTGGCGGCCAACCATGCGCGCCTCTTCGCGGACGGGCGGCCCTGGGGCACTTTCACGGTGCTCGACAACGCGGCCTGGTTCCAGAAGCAGCACCTAGTGGATTTTCTGGCCACGGTGGGCGGCCACTTCCGCATGGGCACTCTGCTGAGCCGACTGAGCGTGCAGTCTCGTCTCAAGAGCCCCGAGGGCATGAGCCTGGCGGAGTTCTTCTACCAGGTGCTCCAGGCCTATGACTTCTACTACCTTTTCCAGCACTATGGATGCCGGGTCCAGCTGGGTGGATCAGATCAGTTGGGCAACATCATGTCTGGCTACGAGTTCATCCACAAGTAAGCTGGAATTATTAGAGCCTACAGAAACCCAGGGACGAGTACACAATAGTAGTGTGTTCTTCGTTAGGAAGATTGTGAGTTAGAAGGCCTCAGTTATGGACGTACTGTAGAGTTGCTGGAAGCAGACCAATATTCAAGATTTGCATTGTGTCTGTTTTCCCTAAGTCACCTTTAGTTTCTAACTTGAGAAATTGTTATTTATCCTGAAAATAATTGGGCTTCTGTTGAGAGCTGTGCGCATTAATTTAGCCATTCGCCCCCCATAAAGATTTTCACAGTGTTTTCTTGAGGAACATAGAGTACAGGGCTGGCTCGTGTGTTACACGACAAAACTCATTTAAAAATATTAAAAGCCACTTGCTAAGTGTACCCTACTGGTGCCCCTTCGCCCAGTTTTCTCACTTTTTCTATCTTACCTTTCAAGACTCACTTCCTGTTTTCTTGGTCAGCATTCCTACTACTGCACTTAAGCATGACACATGCAAATGTAAAGTGCGTGTTTGTATAGTTCTCCAGGGCCAGAGTCCAGACTGAGAAAGGTTAAGTAACCAGATTTAAATGTGTACTGTGCTTGGTGGACCTAATTGTGCTTAACAGAATACCATGAATGTATGTGTAGGTTGACTGGAGAAGATGTGTTCGGAATCACTGTACCTCTAATTACAAATACAACTGGAGCAAAGCTGGGAAAGTCTGCAGGCAACGCGGTTTGGCTAAACAGAGAGAAAACCTCAGCGTTTGAACTTTATCAGTTCTTTGTCAGACAGCAAGATGATTCTGTAGAGAGGTAAGCTTTTAATCGGCAGCTGAAAAAATTAATATGCAGTTAGGATTCAGTTTTAGCTAGTGAATCTTTTTCTTTGTAGTTTTTTTTTTTCATTGATTCTATTTAAGGTGTAAATTATTGTGTCACAGGATATTGTCTTTAACTGTCATAATTTTGTTTATTTTTACAATACTAGAGTTGAACTCAGGGCTGAACGGCTATTAGATAGGTGCTTAACCACTGAGCTACATCCCAGATCTGGAGTAAAAAAGAATGGAATGTTCTACCTCTTAAATCTTTTGAGGCGTGTAACTTAGTTATAGAATCCTGTATGTAGGTAGCTGTTGTGAAGATGCCTATTCATGTGAGTCTAAATTGTGTACTGTACCTTAATCTTTTTAAGTTTGTTTCATCCTTGCTGGTCCCCAAGTCTTCTGTTGTATAATCAAGGATCCAGCTTTACCTGAATGCAGATTTCAAAGGGGGAAGAGAACTTCTCAGTCAGATGTGTCAGTCTCTGTCTCCTGTTGCACCACCAATGACAGTCCCAACTGTTCCAGAGTGATGCATGCGAGAGGAAACTTAAGAGGGCTTTGAAATAATAGTCGCCAATCCTTACTAAAATAAATTTGTACACACTATGGTTTAACATAACCTGTACTGGATACGTACCTAACAGAAATTCATGCATGTGTGTACTAAGAAAAATATGAAGGCATTTGTGGCATATGTTCAGAAGTAGATACAATGGCCGCAATAGAGTAAATCACAGAATATTAGCAGCTTTGAAAGCTGTGCTTGTGACATAAGTCTGAAAATGCTGGTGTGCCAAAGTAAGTTAGAAATAAAAATAATGCATTTTGCATTATTTTACTCATAATCTTGTACTTCTTAAGAGGATGGCTTCATAGGTGTTTGCTTCGTGTTCACTAAGCTTTGTGATATGTGCTTTTTCTTCATAGCATTTTGCAAAAGTTAACATATGGAATACTTTTTTTTTTTAAGATTTATTTTATTTATATGAGTACTATATGTTTCAGACACATCAGAAGGTAGCATTGGATCCCATTACAGATGGTTTGTGAGTCACCATGTGGTTGCTGGGAATTCAAGACAGGACCTCTGGAAGAGCAGTCAGTACTTAACTGTTGAGCCAGCTTTCCAGCCCCCTCATGTCAAAGTTTTAAGGATATACATCAAACAAAAATGTCGAAGTATGCTTAGGAGGCATACATTTCTGCACCATTTTGTTAGTTAAGGAAAATGGAAAATAAGTATTGAAAAATATGCCCGTTGGGGTTGTATGTCTTAGTGTACCGTTTAAATACATTCTATAGTTTTTCATTAATAAATTCAAAAGTGAATTTAGGATTTTTCTTCCCAAGAGAAGCTAGTAGACGCACATGGAATGTTTTCTCTCTTGTCCTGCAGGTACCTGAAGCTTTTCACTTTCCTTCCCCTCCCAGAGATTGATCACATTATGCAGCTACATTTCAAAGAACCAGAAAAGCGAGTTGCTCAGAAACGACTTGCTGCAGAAGTAACAAAGCTTGTTCATGGACAGGAAGGTCTGGACTCTGCTAAAAGGTTGGCTTTAGAAAGTTAATGGTCTAGTTAATAGTTCTAGCTTGGTTTATCTACAAGTCAACTCCTACACATAAGGCTCAGAGAAGAAGGGGAGGAGAGAGTGTAAGAGCCAGAGGACTGGGGTATATTGGCTGTGAAATTGTCCTGGAAATGACAGGAAGCTTTACCCACAATACTGTGGTATGACTGCCTAAACATGTCTGTATGTCTGTATGTGTGAGAAGTCTCACGAGGCCCTACCCCTCAACAAAGAACTACAGGCAACTAAGGGATTAGCATTAACTTCTCAGCATTAACTTCTCTCAAAGCTAATACTCAATGAAAGTTAGTGGGGAGACAAGAAAAATTGGAGATGATGTTTTAAGAGTTTTTTACGGATTACTAGCCTGTACTGTATTTAAGTATTTTTACATTGTCCTTACTGGATAAGTCTTTAAGTTAGTGAATTACACAAAATAGATATGCTGCTGAAACATTATACTGTGGAACACAGTGGGCACTCTATAGTTATTTGTGGTGTGTGTGGAGTTGGGGTGAAAGTCCCTAATGTAGCTGTGTTTTTCAGGTGTACACAAGCCCTTTACCACAGCAGCATAGAGGCTCTGGAGGTCATGTCTGACCAAGAGTTAAAAGAACTGTTTAAAGAAGCTTCATTTTCTGAATTAGTTCTCGACCCTGGAACGAGTGTCATCGACACATGCCGTAAAGCAAATGCCATTCCTGATGGTCCCCGTGGGTAAGGTTTTACTTTGTTATTCTTAATTCACTGTGAAATGCTGCATTTCACAGCATGTTTCCAGGGTGTTTTCCTGATAGTGTTTTAATGTAACTCACTTCTTGCAGAAGTTAGGTTAAGCAGAACAAAACCGGGAGTTCATACAGTAGAAAATACCTTGACCTCCCTGAAGGGCTCCTTCAGTGTTTCACTGGGTTCAGCTCAGGGATTTGTTCAGAGAAGTGAAAAGATTCGTCCCTCATACTCAGCCTGTAGCCTCAGGGTTTTGGAGGATAGAATCTATTTTAAAATTTAATTACTGAAAAGAAATGCGAATAGAAATAGAACTTTATACAACTTATAAACTAGAGACTATTCTGGAGAATTACATTTTCTTTTGTAGAAGTAAATGGCATATTGCAATTCCTTAGTTCTACCATATTAGGGAATATGTTTGCTCTATAAGAAGCAATATGGAATGTAATGTCCATTTATAACAGCAACAGGTAGAAGGAAAAGCAGTAACTAGAAAACCCAAGTGCCTCATCTATTGGACTCTGTACATAAAGTTCCTGTCACTTGCCCATGGTTATTACATGAGTGACATTTGCTACAGTAGCTCTCTTTCATTTGTTTTGGAATGTTTGCCTCTCCAGTGAGATCCATATTGTGTTTATAGGCAAATACCATGTCTCCCTATTCATGACCTGCCACTCAATTTATTTATTCCCTAACATACTGGTTTACCTAAAATGTGCCAAATTTAACCCTGGAGTCAAATCCTCTGTATATCATCTAGTTTTATGCATTTTCTTATGAACTTTGCTGATAACTAAGTTTTACCTCTACTTAAATCACCCAAATTAGCCAGAGGCAGAAGTAACGCTGCATTTTTCATACCATAAATAGGGTTGGCCTGTATAATATTCAGCCTGGAAACAGCCTGCCTAGAAGAGATACACTTGTAAATAGAATTTTGTTGTTGGCTTGATTTTATAAAGCTGTGTTCAGTGACCTGCTTAACTGTTTAGTAACACATGCCACTTTCAAGGGTCCCTTCTGTTTCCTCTCCTTGTCAGCATTCCTGCTGTCATCCAGTGTCTTAACACCTTATCTGTCAAGGAAGTTCCCAGAACTTCTGACCCAGGCAGTGTACCCAGTCCTTCATTTAGTCCTCACAGCACAGCACCTTGTTAGGAAAACTGCTGTGTCAGCACTGTCCTTCTCTCTCTTTAATACTAATATTTGTTTAGCACACAATAAGCACTTTATTGAATAAATTGGATGTAAAATTCAGTTAAACCTACTTTTAGTATATACTTATTAAACTAGCTACTGATTTCCCATTAATGAAATCAGCTGATTAAGAAAGAATTTTGTTTTTATTTTAAACAGTATTAATTCACAATCTCAGTATTTTCCAGTTTTCTATCATTTCTAAAGATTCAAGTTAGGATATTTATTACCTGTATTTATGGGTAGCATACTTTAAAAGCAAAATTATTCTTTTTTGTTTTTAGGAATTTTTCTGGGAGTTTTTTTCCATAAGAATAGATAAATTCTGAAAGTGAATCTCCATTAAAAACCATAATGAGGTGAATGTGTCAAAAGCTTATATATTTGAGCCTGGTGGTATAATCTCAGGTACTTGGGAAGTTGAGCAAGAAGATCGCAACTTTAAAGTGCCACCTAAGCTGCAGTATAAGTTCAGATGAGCACAGACACCTCACCTCAAGTTAAAGGTAGAGGTCAGGCGAGGGTGACTGAGTGCGCCTAGTTATAAAACCTTTCTATTTTCAGGTACCGGATGATAACAGAAGGTGGAGTCAGTATAAATCACAGACAGGTAACAAATCCCGAAGGTGTTTTAGTAATTGGACAACATATTCTCAAGAATGGACTTTCCTTACTTAAAATAGGAAAAAGGAACTTCTACATTATAAAATGGCTTCAGTTGTGAAAGGTTTTGTCCACATTTGTCCATCATCAAAATGTGGAGGTCTCCAGAAACCCAAGAGTGGAGTATGTTCAAGGCCCCCTCACAATGTAAATACTTATGTGCATTTCAAAATAAAGTGTTATTTATTCATAGTTCATTTCTTTATGCAAGAACAATCCTTGCTCCTTGGGTTGAAGAACTGGTGCAGTGGAAATGACTGCTGTATAAAGTGACACAGTAGGTAACGTGAGAGCACTTACCTGACTGCAGTAGTGTTACTGGCTCTACAGACTACCACGCTTCTAATGTCTGTTGAGATGTGAGAAATCTGTTGCTAAGAAGCAAACAGAATTCTTAAAAAGGAGTTAGATGTGGCAGTAGTTCCCAGTAGAAACTGTAGTACAAAATAGTTTTTTCTCAGACAAAACACCAATCAGCACCAGACTTCATTTATAGTTTACTTTTCCATTCCCTTGTCTGTGATTCAGTAATTCATTTACTAATAATTGCCTATTTTTGTCAGTAGTTTCCTATGGCAGATATTTTATGAAACCAAAAGTATGCAGTCATTAAGAACAGCAAAGATAAAGGAAGTTTTAAGGTCAAACTAGTTCAGGTTTGTATACACGAGTCAAGTTAATTCTCCAAAACTGTTTCTGTAAAAATCAAGATCGCACCACCCCAGTGTAGACAGGGGTGAAACATAAACTGCTGATCAGCTTCTGGATGTCTTGAGGAAAGTGTAATGTTCACATTCTGAGTGTTCATCCCTGGATTACTTGGAAGAAGTTTCTGTCTTCATCTGTAGACATGGAGATGTAACAAGGCCTTGGTGGTGATTAGCTAATAGGAAATATGACATAAAACTTTTGGTGCAGTACAACTTAAATTGTTACATTATAAAGTAGATTCAGATATTGTAAAGACGCAGCTATTTAAACCTTTTTTTGGAAGTAAGTCAGGAAGAATTCACTTACTGGCAAACTTTAATGCCATTTCACACCAGAATTTTTATTTACATAGAACATACAGTGGTCTTATAAATATACCAGAAATTATCTCCATGTTTCAGAACACAACTCAGTGTAAAAGCACACAAAGGAAGCTTCCCCTTTCCCTACATTTCTTGCTTGTTTTTTTTTTGTACAAAGTGTGTAGTGCTAACAAGTACATTATCATAACATGTTTTTAAAGTTAACATCTTCCATTGAAAATCTGTCTGAAATGTTGGATAAAGGTGCATTTCTTTCTCCTTACAAATTCAAAAGGCTACAGTGGTGGTTATCACTCTTAAAAAATAAATCATGGATACCTAATAGTTGGATAACAGGATATTTTAAGAATGTTCACACATTTAGGCAGTGTATACTCACTGTATCAGACGGCCTTTATGTTTTTGAGATTGCTCAGTAGGCATCATAAACTAAAGATAACATGTTCTGTTTTCCTTGCTAATAGTATTTCATAAGATGCCTGACCATAACCTGAAAAGAACTTTAATATTTATAACATGAATGTATCATTCGGTCAGAGACAACTAGATACATCGAAGATTTCTACTTAGGTTTAAATTTTGGGGGAGGGGGGTTCAAGATAGGGTTTCTCTATGTGGTTCTGGTTGTCTTGGAACTCAACTCTGTAGAACTCACAGAGATCCACCTGCCTCTGCCTCCCAACTGATGGGATTAAAGGCGTGCACCACCACCACCCAGCTAGGTCAGAAAATTTTTTAATGCTTACGTTACAACATGAATTGCACAGGCAGTTTTCACAAAATAGGTTGTAAACATAACCCTCAACCCTTGAATACAGTTTAGTAGTCCACAAGCTTTTAGGTGTATGTGTATGTCCAGGTATTTTTCTTTAACAAAGGTCCATGGTGGCATGGAGCTAGAGTAGCTATTACCAGTGGATACAGACTGGAATTTTAGGTCCCACTTAACTGTGAGTCTTGGAGTCCAATGTAAGTGTCCCACTTTAAGGGTGTATCTGGATTGTAATTGCTGTATTTGTAAATAAGGGAAATTTAGGTTATCACTGGATCTTTTAGAGACTAACAGGACTAGCCATTGTTACTAAGAAAGTTCCCAACAGTTGTTTTTAATGCAGAAAGTCAATTCATATCTTCAGGCTTATTTTGAATCAAAGTATATTTTAATTTTTAACACACCAGTTCAGTGTAGACTCAGGAGCCATTAATTACAGTCTGTTCCTACATCTTTAAGAGTCTTTCAGATCTTATATATTTCTTAAAACTGCAAAAGTTACAGAGTTTTGTTTGTTTTTTAAGACTATAAAAATGAAGGGTAGGTGGATACATTGATTATGTGAGGACTTGCCAGGCTCCATCCTTTAAAGCCAGGTGAGTCTATATAAATAGTGCATGCATTATAGTCAGGAAATGTCCTGGAGCTTCCTTTTTGAGGACTACAGCTGCAGCTTTAGACTAAAATAAGGTTACGTGGGTCATCACACGCACAGGCAAACTGCTTTGTACAACTAGAACATCAACTGTTCCTGTAAGTTTGATGGAAACAGACTTGATACATATCATAAGAAACTTGAAAAATGTCAATTAAACATGTGATTTCTTTTGTAATGAATAATATACTTTTCAGCTTATAGCCAGTCTTCACATAAGCAAATTCGTACACTGCAATACACAAAAGTTCATAAATAAACTTCTACTCAGGTAGGCAGTAGCTAGCAGGTTCAAGTCAGCAAAGTGTGGATATCAAACAGTTCTGTTCACCAAAGATGAGTCTCTCGGATTTCAGCAATAATTTGACTGGCTCCTTGTAATGCCTGAATTAAAAAAAAAATAAAAACTGAAGTTAGAATGTTAATCTGGATTTTTAAAAGAAATTTCTTCATTTTTCAGTGCTTAAAAAAAGGTATCTCTTCTGAAATTTTAATCTAATCAAATACTAGTGTGTGAGGGGTACAAGATCAGAATGTAATCTTAATACCTTGCATGTGTATGTGGACATCCCAGGAGAAAAACTGAGAGCAATTTTACAGTTACCTTCAGCATATCAGCTGCTTCTTTTCTTCGCTGTGCCATGTCCTCAGATTCAGTCAGAAGGTCATCTAATAAGGATGACTTATACAGCTGCCCAACTAATTCACTCTGAAGAGTATCTTTCACATGATTAACCAAAAAATGCATTACTGCCTTTGGGACACTGCAAAGCAAGGTCAAATCATGAACTTTTGGTGGTAACAATTCTATTTTCACAAATTTAGATTAGTGGTTCTCAACCTGTGGGTTGTGACACCTTTGGAAATCAAATGACCCACAGGGGCTGCATATCAGATATCCTATATATTATATACTTACATTGCTATTCATAACTAGCAACATTACAGTTAATAAGTAGCAACAAAATAATTTTATGGTTTGTGTCACCACAACATAAAGAACTGTGTCCCAAGAAAGTTAAGTACCATTGATTTAGACTTTAGTAACTAGAGTATGGCTTTGTAAAGTAATGAAGTGAAATAAGAACACTGAATATTTAATATACTTAGTAAAATAGACACACTCTCCATGTTCATTTAATGAAACATTAAGCAAAGTCACAATCCTTGATATTTTAGCTTCATTCGTCTCACTTATTATCCCATATATAAGCACAACAACGACCATCATTCTTAATAGCCTAAACTGAAATAATAAAATATTCTGAGTGATGAGTGGTATAGAATACAGTATTGTAGTCAATTATAGAAAGGGAGTCAGTTGTGAAAAGGGTCAATGTTATAGTATGAACAAGCTTTAAAACACACTGACAGATTTAAAGCCTGAGATTTAAGGCCTGAACTACAAGATAAATCCCATACCTGGGACCGTTACTGGACCAAGAAGCTATGGCTAGACAGATCAAAGAGACCCCAGAAGAGAACCTACCACTATTATTATACTTAATGGACACAGCATTAAACCAGTTCCTAATGACCTATTATTATACCCATAGATTATACATCTCTCAGCCCTCATTTGAGAAGTTGTTGGTTATAGATGGTGATTAACATGGAGATCCACAGTGGCCAAGATGCAGAGAATAAGACACTGTACAACGTTCTGCCCCAAGTGGAGCTCCTCTATCTCCTCCCAAGGATTAAGAGCCATTGCAGAAGAGGTGGTGGATGACAAGGAAACGTTTTTGGACACAGTAGTGCAGCTGCAAATATGAATACAGCAGTTGTGACAGCACGCACAAGACTGTGCAAGCCTAAGCCAGGCCACAATTCAGCATGAGTAGAGGGGCGTGGGATACAAAGTCTCATCGCCAGCAGAGGAGCTATTGGCAATTCTCAGCTTCTGAGAGAGCTCAGCCACGCTCTAGTAGACACACAACGGAATATCAAGCAGCACAAATTGGCCTTGATTGGGGAAGGAAAAAACAAACACAAATTTGGGTAAGAAAGGGCAGAGATCTAGGAACAGTTCTGGGAGGGAGCATGAAAAAACGATCAAAAGATTTCTCCAATCTTTCTTAAAAAGGGGAGGGACACTCAAAAGTGAAGGACCTAGACAAAAGGTCACATATTATTGTGTTCCTACGAACATGAAATGTTTGATAGGCTAATTCATAGGCATGGCACCTTAGAGGCAAGGCAAATAGGAACTTATGACTGACTAAGGGTATGCTTTACTTGAGTAAGGTAATAAAATGTAACCATGTTACTTACTACTAGAACATAATGTTCTTCAGAGCACTGAGTCCAGGCATCCCAAGCACCGAAATATACCATTCTAAATATGGAACTACACTGCTATCTTTTCCTGATTTTTGATTTTGTTTTAAGTGGAATGAGAGTATGTATATTTGTGATCATTCTGCCTGAGGCTCAATCTTCCTAACCTGTGATCGCAGACGTATCACTATCCCTACATCCTTTTACTGCTAGTTTTTTTCAGCTGATACATAATATTCTAATCATTCCATGTCAACAGACTAAGTCTTGCTATCACAGTTAACATTAATATTTAGAATCAAAGGTAATCTGAAAATTTTAATGTATGATTTTTTTAAAATCATGAACTCATCCAGTAGTATTTACATATTAAATAATACTAACCTGTCTTGAATATTCTTTCTGACAATTAGAAAATATGATTTGATGAGTCTTTCGATAACCTCACAATCTCGTTGTTCTCGGGCAGACAGTTTTCGGGCAACTGGAACTGGCTAAAAGAGGGAAAAATATTACTTCTATGCTATTTTGAAATGGCAACATTTAATATTTAAAAGTTAAAAATTTTGGTGACTTCAATTTCTTCTGTTTAGAGAATGTCCACTACTAACTTGATTCATTTGTATATTTAAACAGAATTATGGTGGCTTACCACATCTAGCAAATTGACAGCATGGCCTTTTTGTGGACTTGCTGGCATAATTGGGATTGGTTTTGATTTTTCTTCAGCAAGTAATTCTTCAGCTTTTGAAGTTTTCAGCATTCCTCTCCAGTTGCCTGTTGTTGGTTCCTGACTACCATCTCCAATCCCACCACCTGCAGATGCGACCTGAAAACACATGTTCCAAACCTATACTCTGTATATTTAACAACAAATGAAGTTCATTTTCTTTGATGGCAATCTAGAACATACAGGTAGCACCTATCTGGAATTTATTCAAACAGATAATGAAGTCAGAAATAATAGTGGCATTTGTCACTAGAAACCCGAGAGATTCTGTTTGAAGCTGTCTGTAAGCCAATAGCCTATTCAGGTACTATTTAATTACTTTTTATTTATTATTACTTTCCAAAACTTTATATCTTTCATCATTCCTCAAACACTAAGTTAAATGCACACACAAGAAACAGAACTTTTCCTTACTCATCATTAAACACTTAACCATTGAACTCTGAGCTTACAGTTCTGTGAGCTCTACATATTTCTAAAACTAGTTACTATGGTTCTGACTACCCTTGATAGTCAAAAGTAAAAGTCGACTTCTTTAATAAAGTCCATAGACTTAACCATCACATCACTAAGCTACCTAAAATGTACAATATAACATAAGCATAACACAATCTCCCTCACAGTCTCAACTCCTAAGAAAGACACGCAGAGAGTCCACTGCTACCCTTACAGCCTTATTTTATGTGGTTTTGACTTAAGAGAAAAAACTACCTACATACTATAGTGGGAAAACCAAAACACATCAACGTTTAAGAGATGGTTTTAGATCCTCTTTAAGATCTTGTAAATGTAATACAAGATTGAAACATATAAATGTAATCGAAGAAAAACAACAGTTTGGGAAATCATTCAAATTTGAAAAATCTGTCAGAATGTCAAAAGAAAAGTAAGCGATGCCTGTACATAGATGTTACTGATAATCACATTTTTAGTGTTTATTAAATACACATGAAGTGTGATAAATCAAGTCATAAGGAAAGTGAGCCATGAATGAAATGAAATGTATGCAGTGATTTATATGGTTCTCTGGAGACCACAGCTGAGAGATGGAGATGTCTGTAAAGATCGGAGGGTAAGAAACTTAAACCTAGAAAGAAGTGATGGAAGGAATGGACTGCACATCCTACACATGGTTCTCTGTGAAAACTATTACCAGGAATTGACAAGCCTTAAACTCTCAATTTCCACGTTTTGAATTTGCTTAAGCTTTGAAAGCACATGTGAAACTCTATATTAGAGTTCCAACAGACACTGATGAAAACAGAAAGCACTGGAGAGGAGGTGAGACCTTTTACAGAGGAAATATCCCACAGCACCATTTCCATATCTGAAATCTTCGGTTTTGGGTTTTTTGTTTTTTAATATAGGGTTTTTCTATGTAGCTCTGGCTGTCATGGCACTCACTCTGTAGACAAGGGTGGCCTCAAACTCAGAACTCCACCTGCCTCTTCCTCACAGGAACTGGAATTTAAAGCATGTGCCACCATGCCCAGCTCCATTTCTGAAGTCTTTACAAAAAGAGGACACTGAAAGCTAATCTTAAAAGTAACAGCAGTAGGAGAGGCTATTGTCAGTAGTTACGACATTGCTAAAGGCAGACTAATGCCACCTTACAAGGGAACATTAAGACCATAACACAGACAACAAAAAATGGAGGGCACTGTACAAACAGGTTCTTGATGAGTGTTTTAGTAAGAACCAAAGGCACCAACATTTCCATCTGAAGCAAGAGACTCACATTTTTAGTTTCTCTTCTGTTGTCCTGAATTAACTGTTAAAAGATATGTTAAAACATGCAATTTAACAAGCAAGATTTAAATAGCAATGGCTTGAAAATTTTAAAGTAGATAACTTTCTTTTATAATTATTTTCTGCATATATCTTCTATATAGCAAGCAAGCATGTCAACGATACTTTGATATATACTTTGTTATACAATTTTAAAAGTTGGATTAGGCTAACAGTCTAACACAGTATCCCATATCGATATTGTTTTATTCAGTGTACCGTCTCCAAACTAGGCATGCAGGCTTAGATTAGGAATCAGAACAGACCTTGCCATCAGCCTCAGCAGAAGCAGCAGGGGAGGGCTCCTGGGAGGCAGGTGCCAAAGCACTTGGAACTTTAGAAGACTAAAGGCAAAAATGCAGGGGGAAAAAAAATCAAGGATGCCAAAAATGCATTTGGAAACATTTTATAGACAAAATCCCACTCTATAATGAATTAGAAAAGTAATGTAAAACCAGAAGTAACCATGGAGCTGTGTGTGTGTTCTGCTTTATCTCCTACACCACTGTCACTGTTAAGCTTTCCTGTGGATGAACAAGTAAGAAAACCCAAATCCAACAGTGACTGCTGCTGCTTTTTTGGGGGTGGGGGGAGATGTGGATGGAAGGTCACGTCTTATCTTTTCTGACAAGGAACAAGGTGAGAGGTTTAACAACTGTTGATGAAAGTTACTGCCCAAAATTAAAATCTATGACATTTATAGTTGTCTTCCCTTTGTCATTCAAATGCCCTTATGACAAAGTCATTGCTGATCAAATACGAATCTTAAAAAAGAAACCTTGACACTTAAAAGCCACCTTTCTTTTTAAATTATTCAAAGCTTTTAAAAACTTATGTACACTCCTTAAAGTATTAGAGACAGGAAGAAAAGTACTTCTCACAGAGAAATACACCCAGCTGAGGCTGACCTTTGGGTGTAGGGAATATACTATGAAAACATTTTTATTTACTTACCTTGTCTCGTGACACAGCTGAAGGTAGTTCTCTTGCTAGTCTGTTTCTTCTTTGTTCCTATAAAATGTTACCAAGCTTTTCTGATTATCAGAACATTGAGATGTCCATCTTAGTTACAAAGTATGGAGTAACTTACACATTTATCATATTACTTTTGGGACTTATACCACAATTGATTATATTTTAAAACAAATAAATTTGAAACCTAATGCTTCCCTGTGTTTGTTTTCTGCTCAAACATATCTGCTAAGGGATATAAACAGCATCAGTAACAATGGTTCCCTTTACCAGGGACTCCCAGATGAAGGGTAGTAAGTAGAGAAACTTCTTCTCTTCCTCAGGAAGTTAAACATTGACTTAAACTGTTTCCACATCAACATGGAACACAGGCTTTTGGCATACCAAAGAATCTGAAGGATACACCTCAGAAAACCTTAAGTGTCACTCAGACTACAAAAACAAAGTCCCTATAACTTAAATGTCTAATTGAAAAAAGGCTTTTCAAGAATATTGTCTTCTGGTAATGGTATTGATAACGGAGAGACTGTTCTGTAACCTATTTAACATACTGATAAATTACTTGTTGCTATATTGTCAAACGGTTACAAAACTACAGACATCATGTTAGAGTAATGTCATCATGTACTAAGCACCTGCAGTATCTGGGCAGCATAACGAGTAGATATAGATGAATACAGACAAGGATGACAAGCCTCTTACAGGCATTTGGAAAATTTAAACCTGAGGTGGTAGAATAGCATATGTCAAAATTGGTCCTCAAATGAAAACTTCATGAACACCCTCAAGCTTGCAAAGATCTGTAAGCTAACAAAGTTTCAAAAATTATCTCTTCTAGAACTTTTAAAGCAAAAATGTCAACTATTTACATTTTCCTGGGTTATCAAGTGATAAAAATGACATGATAGAGACAGCCCCCACTCCCACTGTTAGGAATCCCACAAGAAGATCAAGCTACTCGGCCATAATGAATGTGCAGAGGACCTAAGTCAGACTCCTATAGGGTCCTTTTGCCTACTTATGGGACCCTTTTCATCCTGCTGGGTGGCCTTATCCAGCCTTGATGTGGTGGTATGTGCCTATTCTTATTGTTTGGTTTATGTCCCTCTTTTCTAAAGGAGAGTGAAGGAGGGGTGGACCTGGGAGGTGGGGAAGGAAACTGGGAGGAGAAACTGTGGTTGAGATGTAATATATGAGAGAATTTTAAAAAATCATAAAATAAAGCTTTTAGGTAAAAAGTTAGATAGAAAAAAAATTAACATGAAACAACATACAGATTTTAATATTGATTCTGTAAGTTCTACAGAGGTTCTATAGTTAGGGTTCTATAAAACCCTAACACACGTGTCAGACATGACCCTGTTAGTTTTTTTTTTTTTTAAGATTTATTTTTTTTATTTATATGAGGACACTGCAGTTGTCTTCAGATACACAGTAGAAGAGTGCATCGAATCCCATTACAGATGGTTGTGAACCACCATGTGGTTGCTGGTTATTGAACTCAGGACCTCTGGAAGAGCAGCCAGTGCTCTTAACCACTGAGCCATCTCCAGCCCATGACCCTGTTAGTTAAAACAAAACTGTTCTAACCAAAACAGTCCGCTGAAGTTGGTTTCAATGTCACAAGAACCAAGGAAGTATATGCCTACTTTTCAAAGTATTTTCATTTTATGTGTATGGGTATCTTGCCTGCGTGGATGTCTGTGTAGCACATGCATGTTGGTATGTATGGAGGCCAGAAGAAGGTGTCAGATCACCTGGACCTGGACTTACAGATGGTTGTGAGCTGCCACACGGGTGCTGGGAATTGAACCCAGGTCCTCTGCAAGAACAGCTAGTGCTACATCCCACTCACCTCTATGTTGTTGTTCATTAGCCCACAGGCATCAGCAAAGTCGGGGTGTTTTGTGTTGATATATGCTAGCTCGATTGCCACTAAGTTATGCACCTATAAAACAAACAAAATAAGGCTAATATACAAAATATGCCAGTCTAACCTAAGCTTGAGAAGTCTAAATATGAAAAACTTATTATACAGACAATATTGCAAGTATAAGAAACAGTTTCATACACTTGATGACTATACTCCAAATAACACTTTATGCCCAATGATAATTAACTCCTAAATTATTTATCTTCCAGACTTACAATTGCACTTCTAAGAAAGAAAACATGACATTAAGATAGCTTTAAAGTAATTTCCTATTACTGGGAAAAATTATTTACCTGATGGAATTTTAAGTTCCAAGCCTTCAATAAGTAACTTTGTTATTCAAACTTCAGATCGGACATTACAGTGTCAAAGTTTATGTTCAATTTTAAAATAAATAGTTCATAAGTAGGCATAAGTAAAAATGCTAATTTTATTCTAATAATAAACATTTATGCCTGACGTAGTTAGTTATAACTCAGCCTTAACCATGAAACATATAGATAAAATTAAATTCAGTCTTCTATACAATTCCTAAAGCTTACAGAGAATCAACTTAAATCTTTATCTTTAAAACAATTAATGCATATTAGTTATCCATAAGTGGTTTCACTTGTGATGTTTTCACAGTTTTTTTTTTTTTTTTTTTTTTTTTTTTTTTTTTTTTTGTTTGTCTGTGTTTCCCTGGCTGTCCTGCTCTGTAGACCAGGCTGGCCTCGAACTCAGAACTCAGAAATCCGCCTGCCTCTGCCTTCCAAGTGTTGGGATTAAAGGCGTGTGCCACCACCACCCCGTGTTTTACTCACTATTGCCCTTCTTGCATCCCTCCCCTCCCCTCGCTGACCCATTCTCTTCCCAGCTAGCAGCCCCACTTCTCTCAGGTCGTTAATGACCCGACTCCCTGAGTTTCATTAGGGTTGCTTACAGACATACTGGTGAGGGTAAGGGATTGTTTACAGGACCATGGGCACCCTTAATGTGTTTTTATATTCTAGTCTTTAAATGTTTCTGGTCCAGCTGACTCCTTCTACTGCCAACTCTGAACAAAAGAAAAACTACTTATCAAGCACCAAATGAACACAATTGTGAGCTACTTGTTAGCCCAGTAGCTGTTTGTTGGTCAAGTTAAATCCAAATTAAATAACAAGGTACACGTAAAAATATAGAGGTCACACAAGAGGAACCAAGGCTCCGATGACTGCCCTGTACTGTCTCAAGTTTCAGAACACCACTTAATGGTGCAGAGCTGTTGACATGAAGTTCCAGTGATTCTATGATGCTGGTGGGTAGAGGGTAAGATCAGGCTTAGACTTCTGACTCCTAACAGTAATTCCTGCTACAAAAGTGACCGCTCAGGAGTCACTCACCAAGACTTCCAAGGATACATTAATGAACTTCAAGTAAGGCTCAATGCATTTTTAGTGGCCAGAAGGAAAACAAAAAACTGCTACCCACTTGGGGGCATCAAGAGTAATTTCAATTTCAGCATTTTTATGTGGATGGGAGTGGATAGCTACAGCTCACTATTATAATAACTAACTGCTATCATTAGGATATAGAACAAGCAAAATGTGGAAGAGGCCAAATTACCCTGATATGCTTCAGAATAAAAGTAAGCTTGCTGTAAAGGTCTGGTTACTGAGACCAGAGACAGAAACAGTTTCCCACAAAAACCAACGGCGGCACAGAATAAAAGCAGTTACTCAAGAAAGTCATCAATATTGTATCCTCATGAAGACTAATGGCAATTCAAACAAAACAACAGCTCACCATTTCATTTGTCACAGGCAACCTTTTACGAAGAAGACAAGTCACTACTTCAACTATGGCATCATGAAGTTTAGGGAACCGTAACAATTCCTGTATGTAATAAAGAAGTAAAAATGTTAGTCTGTCTAACGGAAGATTAAATCATAATGAAGCACTGAATTACATTTGGACCTTACATTCACGAATGCCATTTCAAATTGGTCCTAGGTAAAGAAGCAAATGATTTTACTTGTAGCTCATTTCCTCCCACTCCATGGGGCAGGGCTGTGTGGCGGGGACTGTGTGGCGGGCTGTGTCCTGCGCCCAGTACCTGTGTGCGCAGTACCTGTGTGCTCAGTACCTGTGTGCTCAGTACCTGTGTGCTGTAATTGCTACAGTGCTGAATGATCCTCTGCATCTCTTCATGCACCAGTTCCACACACCGGAGGCTGGGCTCTTCTAGACGCTTAATCTGACGTTTGACCAGTAACTCAAATGAAACTTCAGGCACAAATAAAGCAGGACGGGGGCCCTGAAAACACAAAACTTAGCTTCTTCTTATTAGAGCTATGAACAATTTCAGGTCTTCCAAAGGATTAGAAAAAGAATCCCATTTTTGTTCTTTTTCCTAAAAACTATTTCAAGTATGAGAACATCAACTTAAACTATGCTTAACCATGTGACGCTTCAGGACTGCCGGGACTCACAGTAGCATTTCTAATGGCGGTCAGGATGTCGATAGTGTTAAGGCCACCGAGCGGATCAACAGATTCTAAGGTTCGCCCAAAAGTCTCATGGAAAATATAACAAATCCTAGCACCACCGCATCTGAAAAGCAATGAATTATATAAATATGCATTACTATAGAGAAAATAAGCTACAAGTTACTTCTTTTTTTAAGCTTTTAAGGCTCTTTCATTTTCTGACAAAGTCTTATCAAAACTCAATGGCTGTATTAATTTACATCCCCACCAATAAGGGTTTCTCTCTTAATATATACACTCAAAGTACGTTGTAAATCTGTTAAATTTCTTTTACATTTTGTGATTTTTCCTTTAGAGCTAAGTAGTATCTACTACACACACACACAGACACACACACACACACACACACACACACACACACACGTTTATAAATTATCATCCATCTGTAGATAGATAAGTAGGCTGATTCCAACCCTTCAGTGAATGAAGCAACAATAAACAAGGAAATAGTTATCTTTCTGGTAGGTCATGAAGTTCCAGATGAAGGAGCTGGGTCACATGGTAGTATTATTTTTAATTTTTTGAAAAACAAACAAGCTCATTTTCACAATGGATGTATTAATTTGCACCTCTCACAAACAATGAATAAAGAGTCCTCTAACATTCTGTTAAATTTATTGATTTGAGGAAGACTACTCTGATTGGGGTAAGGTAGTATCTCAAAATTATGAATATTTTTAAAAATAATTATTGGTCATCTGTGTGGTTTTGTTAAAAGTATTCCATTTATTTGCCCATTTGTTGATTAGGATTTTATTTCCTTGGTATTTAATTGTTGCAATTCATTATAAATTCTGATATTAGCATCTTTTCTGAAGTCTAGTTAGTAACATTTTTTGTTTGTTTGTTCTGTTTTCCCTATTCTATGGGCTGTTTGCTCTGCTAACAGTTTCTTTTGCTGTACAGAAATGTTTTATTTTCATGTAGTCCCCATATGTTGATAATTGGAACTACGTCCTGGGTTTTGGTGTTCTATTCAGAAAATTCTTGCCTACCCCAATGTCTTCAAGGGACTCTTTATGTTTTCTTCTAGAAGTTTCAGTGGTCTCTGCTCCACTTTGAATTTATTTTTGTATAAGGTGAAAGAATCCGAATTCATTCTGCTTGTGGACATTCAGTTTTGCCCGCACTACTTGTTGAACAGGCTTTTTTCAAATGAATGTTTTTGCCATTGTCAAAAATTAAGCAGGCAAAGTGTTCGCATTTTAATTCTGGGTCCTCTATTCTATTCTATTGGTGTATCTGTCAGTTCTCATGCCAGTACCAGACTGTCTTTATGTTCGCATTTTAATTCTGGGTCCTCTATTCTATTCTATTGGTGTATCTGTCAGTTCTTATGCTAGTACCAGACTGTCTTTATCACTACTGCTCTACAGTATAATCTGAGGTTGGCATGTGGCCTTTTGTAGGTCCATAAAAATTCTTGTATTTTCTTATACAAAAAATATTTATTTTATACAAATCCATCAAATGTGATATCAAATTTTCCATTAAATTTGTAAATTAATTTTGGTTTCATGGCCATTTTCAAAACAGTCACTTTGTCAATCCAGGAGCAAGATTTTCCCTTTTAGTGTCCTC
Organism: Rhabdomys pumilio; assembly: GCA_030674055.1. Classification (NCBI taxonomy): domain Eukaryota; kingdom Metazoa; phylum Chordata; class Mammalia; order Rodentia; family Muridae; genus Rhabdomys; species Rhabdomys pumilio. The sequence continues at coordinate 1,837,858 of JANHMN010000011.1, forward strand.
AAGTTCTTTTTTGATGAATATTTAATTTTTTTGAGTTACTTGAATAGGGTATTTTTCCTAATTCCTTTCTTGTAGAGTACATTGTTGATATACACTAAGGATTTTTATGCTGACTTTGTACTATGTACATTTATGGTGTTTAATGGGTTATGTATTTTCTAGTAGACTTAAAGGGGGTCTCTTAAATAAAAGAATCATGTCACCTATAAATACCGTTTGACTTTCTCTTTCCTTGGCCTCCTTTTTATGTCGTTTTTTTGTCTTCAACCAAACCCTCTTTGAGGAAGTTTCTCTTTGATTAAAATTTAAGTAATTTCAGGATTATGGGTACTGTATGTCTTCATATGATTTAGTATATAATAGCGATTTAATACAAGGCTGCAGGCAACCCAAGCTTTCCCAGCCCTGCTTTCTTCAGCTAGCTTATAAGCTTCTCCAGGAAAGGAAACAGTACCTAATGCGTTTCTGCTGACTTACACAATCTACAAGTCAGGTGGGCTTTCTGTCCCCTTAAAAGGCTGGATGATATATATGTAGGCCTTTCAGTATTTGTTGCAACTACCGAAATCTGCCAGGAAGTATAAAAACCATCTATAAAAACTGACTTGAATATAGGTATGCTGCGATAAAACATATAGCCTGACACTTAAATTTTATATAATTTACAAATGTCATGAAATATATTTATTATTTAAAAATTTTATATTTATACATGTAAATATCATTCTTAGTCTTCCTAGTTATAGAGAGAGGAAGGAAAAAAACAACAGGATGAGATCAAAGCAAATCTGACACCTAGCAAGGTAAACACCAAATCCTGTGGCTCCATGTCCAGCATATGGGCTCATGATGCCATCGTGGGTTCGAAGTGAGTTGGGCAGCCGCACCCTCAACTCTGCTACCCACAGTATACAAACTCTTTTTTAGGTCTGCAGCTTGTTAGATGGCCAACAGTCTTGGCATTTTAAACATTCAGGGCTCCACTGCAGCTTGGGCTTCACCTTTGCAGCCTCACTTGCTAACTGATTAACTACTCAGTGCCTTCTTGTAGAGAACCAGTCCTGCCAGTTTGGCCTTAGAGGCTTTCCAACATTAGCATAAGCCCCTATTACCCTGCTCACCCTTGCATCCATCATATTTATAAACCCAGCACCACATAGATGACGACACACGTTTTCCTTCTGATGAATATACACTGAGAGAGAGATTCGAGGGACCTTTCTGTTTATTTGTTGGCAACTTCTTGTATGTCTCTATCCTTAAATCTCAAGTTTTTTTTCTTTTCTTTTTTTTACTGAGTATATGGACACAAGAGAGAGGGAGAGAAAGGGAGGGTGGGGGAAAGAGTATGTTTAGAGTCATGTATTTTTATATACTGCTGGCAGTAAGTTGTTTGTGACATAATGATTTGAAGAAATGATGCTAAGATAGTATGTATAGCATCTGATAAAATATAGGCATTTATCTGCCCCACAGATGTGTAATATATAAGTTAGAGCAAAACAGAAGGAATAATCTCTGGTTGGTGAAATTAATGGTGCTTTTGTTTTTATATTTTGTTTTTATTTATCTGCATTTTCACTACCAATTATACTATGTGTGCTGGCCATGCCCAGACCACCATGTAAAGCTCTCCCATACCAGTTCAACAATGATAAGTGCAGACACTAACCAGATAGAACTAAAATGACTTCTTTTTCTAGAGCCTTACTTACCTCTCTGTTTTAGGTCTTTTTTGCTTTGATAAACACCATGACCAGAAGTATTTTGGGAATACCAAATCCCAGGAAAGGGTTATTTTCCCTTACAGCTTACAGTCCCTCATAAAGGGGGTCAGAACAGGGACTCAAGACAGGAATCTGGGGGCAAGAGGTCCTGGAGGAGTGTGCTTTATTGGTTTGCTTAGCTTGTGTGCTTACAGAACTCAGGACCACCATTCAAAATGGGCTAGGCATTCCCACATTAATTAATCAAGAAAATGCCTGACAAACTTGTGTATAGGCCAACTCTATGGGTGCATCTTCTCAACTGAAGACTTCCTTTTCCTAAATGACTCTACCTTGTGTCAGGTAGATATAAAACTAATCAACATATCTGCCTTACCAAGTCCCAGCTATGGCCAAGCAAGAGAGATGCTTGTCAATCACAGAGCTGTTCTTTAAACTAAGCTCTCACTGGCTATACCTAATGATGGCCAACTATAGGACAAAAGAAGAAAACTCCAATCTTTCCACCCTCCCTCCTCTCAAATCTGTAAGAATGGATGCAGTGCCATGTGGACCTGAGCTCTCCGAGGAGCCCCTTTCCCCATGTAGCAGTCTGTCCTATCTGTCTATGGTGTTACAACTTGAAATCTCTTCTAATAAACCCATAAAAAGGATAATTTATTACAGTGTTCTCATTAGCCTCAAACTCAAAACTTTTAAATGTGTATTAAGAAAACAACTGAGCTGGATATGCAGCTCAGTCACAGAGTACTTGCCTATGCAACCCATACTCCAGTTAGTTTAAGCATGATTATTCTTCTGCTGGTTTGGATATGACTGACTGTTCAGATGTTTGAATCCTTCTCTCCAGTTGGTGGCACTGTTTGGGTAGGTTTAGGTTTGGCCTTGCTGAGGAAGGATGTCACTGGGGGTAGGCTGTGAGGTTTCAAAGCTACACTCCACTATAGTTTATTCCCAGATTGCTGCTCTAGCACCATGCCTGCTTGCTGCCAATCTCCCCACTGTAATGGTGATGGTCCCTTGGGAAACTATCAGGTCAAACAAAACTACTTCCTAATGTAAGTTGCAAGTTGCCTTGGTCTGGGTATTCTATCACAGCAATAGAAAAATCACTAATACAATTTTAAAGGTTAAAAGCTGGTGCGATGGCTTAGGAAGTGTTACATAGTAACAAGAAGCCATCTTGGACTTTACCCTGGTAGATTTGGAAACTAGAGCAGAACAGTAACAGTGGTAGCTTGGTCTACGGCAATATTAGTGGAGCTACCGACATTCTGTATAGAGCAGTGACCCTCAACCTTCCTATGCTGTAACCCTTTAATACAATTCTTCATGTTATGTTCACTCACAACTACAGTTATTTTTATTGCTACTTTGTAATTGTAATTTTGCTATTATGAATCAGAATAAAAATATGTATTTTCTGATGGTCTATGAAAGTCAGTCAACTCCCAAAGGGGCCATGTCGAGAAACATGCTGTAAAGAAATTGGGAGATTCTCACCAGGGATTCCAAAAATTATTTTCTCCCCCAAGTCATCTTGGGAGATGAGAGACTAGGAAAGGAAGTGAAACCATAATTGAAGATGGGGCAAGTAATGCAGAATCCATGAGACTGCCATCTAGCATGGCGTGGGACATGGTATCAATATAGCTATTACCCACACTTCTGGAGCTAACTTTACATGTGCTCTGTAAATAAGCTCAATACACTCATTAGTCTCATCAAGCTGGACTCTGGTGAAATCAGTCACGGATGGACATCTGGGGTGATTAGATGTTCGTTTGCCCCTCCCGAGGCTTGAATAGGCTTGACAACCCAAGCTCAATCCCTCAGTCTCACAAGGTGGCAGGAAAAAAGTCAACTTCTGATAGTTGTCTTTTGACCTCCACATGTCTGCTGTGCCACAGGAAGGGGAGCAGGGGAGGGTAGGGGAAATAAATTTTACTTTAAGAATTAGAGAGAGAGAAAAAAAAAGAACCACTTCAAAGCCTGACACTATGGCATGGCCTTACAATTCTAGCTATGTAGGAAGCTGAGACAGGAGGATCATGAGTTTGAGCACAGCCTGAGAAACAGTGGGGATATCTTTAAAAAAAAAAAAAGGTTGCTTTTCAAAAAATCTGTAACTTTACCATGTTTTTACATAGTTTATAAACATATGACACAATACTCCTCCTGCCATGTCTACAAATTTATATTCCTGTTTTATGGGTAATAAATCACAGATGATCTAAGTCACTTCAAAGACCCTTATAATCCAAGCAACCAAATTTTTGCAAAAACTTCTTACTTACAGCTCAGAAGTCTCGATGTACTTTGCGGTTCCTTCAATAGTGTTACAATACTCTGTGGCAAACTTGGTAATAAGCTGGAGTAAAGTAGCACTTTTATCATCCACGGGCTCACCATAGCTATTTAGAAGAGACTGATACTGAGCAGCTAAGACATTTATTCTTGTTTTTAGCTCTGGTAAACAATCTCTGATATGATGCATAAGTAACCTGAAAGATTAGAAAAGCAGGGTTTTAGCATAAAATTAGGTATTCTGATACTTTAAACAAGTCAGTTAAAAATGTGTAAAAAAGGGAAAATCTTCTAGTACTGAGGACTTCAAAGTATCTGAGGAATGGTGGCTGGTTACCAAAAAGACTAAAAAGATTGAAGGATTGGGACGTTCAATCCCAAATGTCTTTTGATCACCGATGGCTAGTGAAGTGATTGGTTAGATCTGCAAGAGGAAGCTGCCGTAACTCAAGCAGAGAGCTCATGAAACTAAAAAGGCGGTGCAGCACGGCATGCCTAGAAAGGGTAGAAAGCCTGGCTCACTTTTTGATATTCCATATACCTTACCTTATCTATCTCTTCTAACTGGTTTACCTGTCCTTTATAATAATCTTTTATTATACCTGAGCAAACAAATCCCCTGAAGCCTACCCTATTCCAGGGAGTATAGCTAATTAGAAGCACATCCATAACCTTTGCTGTCATTTGACATATGAAGTAGAAGGAAATCCTATAAAAAACTGAGGCCTTAACCTACAGGATGTGATCAATGACTCTATGTAAATAGTGTCAGAAGTGAGTTAGAGGACATCTAGTTACAATCTACCAAAGAATCACATTGTACAGTAACATGGGGAAACCCTATATAACTCTGCCAGAGGTACTCTGTTCATCTGAGTAACTGTAAGAATAAGAAAACAAATTTTTAGCTCCTCCACCATAGCACAAGAACAAGAAATACAGCAATCTTAAATTAGAGGTCCTTAGTCTAAAAAACCAAAAACCAAAAACCAAAGCTGTTTTGGTCAGTTCTTTTGACATATACCTTTAGCCCACAAAGTCTAATGGTTGCTATAAAACCAAAAATAAAACAAACACTGCACATTATTTTTATGTTATAGTAATCTAAAGTAAGCTACTCAGTCTAATTCTACCTATAATTTTGGTTTAATAACTTCTCTTTTACAACAGGTACTTAGTATAGTAAAAAAAATCCATCTTACTAAGACCCAAATCCATTTTCCTTCAATTTATAGGATAAGATAATGGCTTTCACTCTAGTCACTTATATAAAAGGCAGGCTTTTAGTTTCCACAGCAGTAGTAGATATTCAGAACAGCAGGTATGGAACTCATGTTATCTCTATTATAAATAAATGTTAAAGGAATTCTGAATTATTTGTCACATGAATATCACATGTGATATCTGAAGCATACCATGTGATAACTGAAAAATTTAAATTAAATTCATAAAATCTAAAGTGTTTGGAAGTCATCTCTTATCTCAGTAAAGTTCAAAATCCTGTTAAATTGTTCTTAACTGCTCAGTCAAGGTCTGTGCCCTGCTGACACCAGTCCCCAGAACTTCCTGCATTCGACACTGGCCACTGATGTTGTCCAGTCAGCTTGCTGCTGTTCTCATGGCTCACATAAAACAGATGGCTATGAACTGCACAAAGAGATGAACAAACTCCACTGGGATATGTCTCTGAGCCCTGAATCACTGGTGCTGCCTTGTGGGCATGTGGACAGTTAAATGATTTTGCTCGTGCTATTTGCATTCTGCAGGCTGTTAAGGAGAAAGGAAGACCCCATAAGCAAATTTACCCCGATCAGGAACTTGATCAACTTTAAATGAACTGGAAATCTCCACTCCAGAGGATTTGGGCTTCAACAAAATGTAAATTCCCTTTGATGAGCTTTCCAAAGATTTCTGCTATTGCTACTTGATTGTAAACACTACTGAAAATGTTTTATCTGAACAAATTTTGAGTATTAAACTATATAATAAAAACTATATAATTTTACTATAGTAATTTGGGAAATGAGTTTGAATTGAAAAAAAAAAAAAAAAACAAACCAACCCACTTTCCAATTAAGAATACTCACTCCAGACTACATGATTTAATATTAAATATCCCAATAAAACCAAACATTTGCTTCACAGGAACCCAGAAGTGAAGCTGGAGGGAACAGTATGAAAAGATACGAAACAAAACAGGAATATTCTGGGACAACTGTTGGCAAAACAAAAACACTTCATCTTCAAAAAGTGAAAATGTTACCTATTCAGGGTCCTAGCGAGATACTTTGTTCCATTTCTGTTGGCCAGCGATGGGTACTTCTTTTGAAGAAAAGCATACTCATCACGGATTGAATCAGTTACACTCTTCTTATTGTTAATATCAAGTTGGCTCCTATGGTTGAAAATTAAACTTGGTCAACTTGAGTCTGCTCTGGATGAGCGGCTGCCTCAGTCAGATGATGTCTCCTGATCTCTAACGTGGCGGTTTACTTACTCATCGACTGATGCTCCAGGGCAGGCATCATCATTACAGTTTATAGAAGGCACTGATGTCTCAATGAACTCACCCAAGGAAGGCACAGACAGCCAAGATTTGAACTGTATGACTAAACTTAACAGTATCAGCTTCATTGTTACTATTAGACATAAGCAAAGCAGTATCCTTAAGAAAGCTGTAGATTGACATACAAAATATAAGTGTATCTTAATCTGCTTTATTTTATCAATGGGCAGATGACTAATTTACGAAAATAAAAAAGCTAACTTAAAGTATATTTATCTACAAACATAGTACGCAATGGTATAAATAGCACATTCTTGCCTGAGGGAAAAAATACATATGTTTTCTTTAAATGTGGAATGTATGAAGGAACATACAGAGACAACTGGAATGGACCTTATATATCACTTAATAAACTATTTTAGTGTTTAAATGACCTGAAGGCCAAATATTTTACAAGTGATTTAAACTCTATTATATCCAGACCATGTAGAAACTAGTGTTGGAACTCCGTCTCTTGACAACTAGTTTCCTTACCACAGAGAACCCCTGACCTCAGAGAAACTGTCACTGCTTCTTCACACTAGCCCTGCCACCCTGTGAGAATTCCAACAATCCACTGCAGACTGCTCACTGGACAAGAGATACTCAACAGTGGTTGGTTTGTTTCTGTTCTATAGTTTTTAATGCCAGCAATTTTTACGATGTAATTTGCCAGAATGTAACTTGGTAACATTCTGGCAATTTACATCGTAAAAATTGCTGAGTATTACAGAGTATTACTAATGATATGCAGTTAAAATAATTATTACAATTCCACTATCTTTAAATTTTCTTGATTGGGCACAAATTAGATAATACTTTTTTTTTGTTTGTTTTACGAGACAGGGTTTCTCTGTGTAGTCTTGGCTGTCCCGGCACTCAACGCTGTAGACCAGGCTGGCCTCCAACTCAGAAATCCTCCTGCCTCTGCCTCCCAAGTGCTGGGATTAAAGGCGTGCACTACCACCGCCCAGCAATACTTTTTTTCGTCACCCAATGCCCTTATACATAATTTAAATAGCAGGCAAGAATTTGTAAAAGCTAATTATTAAATCATCTCCTGTTTTGTTTACTGATTACCTTAGAAACATTTTTCATTAGAAAACTCAGAGAGGAAGAATAATTTTAAAAGGGCCTTGGAAGTGACTGTGTAAAAGCACTTGCTGCCGAGACTGATACCCAGGTTTAAACCCCGAAACTGAAACAGGAGAAAGAGAAAACTGAGTCCTGCCAATTGTCCTCTGACCTCCACATACAGGTTAATACTTAAAAAACCAAAACCCCCACCACCAAACCCCACAAAAATACTCAAGAGAGATATTATGAACCTCATCTCTTTATAGTGCACTGACCTCTGCAGCAATATAAGCATTAGAACAGTAGGGGAAAACAGGATAGTATCACATTTCAGACTGATTTTCAAAAATTCAGACTTGCTTTGAAATGAGAGGGCTATGATTCTTATCCTATTCTTTAAGAAAAAGACTTTATGTGTATCTATGTGTATATGTGTGCATCTGCATGTTTATATGAGCACATGTGTGCTGGTGGTGTCCTTGGAGGACAGGAAAGGGTGAAGGATCCCTTGGAGCTGTGGTTTTAAGTGGTTGTGAGTCACTCAATGTGGGTGTGCTGGGAATCAAACTCTGGTCCTCTGTAAGACTAACAAGTGTTCTTAACCACAGAACCAATTCTCCAGCTCCTTTATTCCAATTAAATTGCGAACCTGTTAACTACTCCAATTATTCCAAGCTTGACTGGAATAACCCTTCCCATCAGTACATCCATGGCATCAGTACCCGCATCCATGAGATCAAGTTTGGTGATTACAGCTAGAGTTCTGCGCCCTGGTAAATATAAAAAGGGGAGGAGAGATCCATTATAAAAACAGCATTAAGTTTAGTAAAGGAAAATTTTCATCTATAGTTCTATTTTAACACATTGCCTCCTTTACCATTTTGTAAAATATTTTTCTACTCTTTGCTTCCAGTACTTTATCTAAAATAAATTTAAATATGGCATACAATTTTAAAACTTGTTTTCATGAATAATTTTTAAAAATAACTTTTAAAAATTATGTGCATATGAGTGTGTCTATGTTTGTGCATGCAGGGGGGGTGGCACAAGAGGGTGGTAGACCCTCTGGAGTTAGAGTTATATATAGATAGTTGTGAGCTCACTGATAAAGGTGCTGAGAAACAAACTCTGGTCCTCTGCAAGATTAGCAAGTGCTCTTAACCACAGAATCAACTCTCCAGCTCCATAAGTAATTTTTTATTATTTCTTAGGTCAACATCTCTACCCATTTTACACTTTAAAATTTACTATTTTTTACAAAACTATTTTTATTTATGTTTATGTGTGGATCTACATGTTTGTACGTGCACACATGTTCTGGTGATATCCTTGGAGGACATAAGAGGGTGTGGGATCTCTTGGAGCTGTAGTTATTTACTACATAGTAATACATTTAATATTAAATGTATTATATATTATATACATAGTAATACAATTTAATACATATGTAGTAAATAACTACAGAATCTTGCCCCTGCCTAACCCCTTTGGCAGTGCTGCGGAAGAAACCTAGGGCCTTGGGCAAGCTAAATAACTACTGTACTAGTGAATCACACCCCTAGATTCTAATTTGGTTCCTTCTGACAAGTACGTATCACTTTAATATATAGCAGCACCACCACCTGCAATGTCCTTTTGCAAAGCAACCAAACCTGTCTTCCAGTCCTACTTTTGTCTGTCTTGGAATGTTATGTGAAGGAGGATGTCACTGATGTCTTTCATTCACCATGACTCATCTGAGTGCTGTCCACAGTGTAGCAGACATTAGCTAGCACTGCTGAACAGTGTTCTGTATTACATGATGTATTACATGGTGCACTAATTTGGCTATTCATTCCTGATTTGAGAAATATTTGAGGTTTTAGTTTTGGGGGAACTATGAATAAACTCAACATAGATGTCAAGTATACAAAAGGATATTTTTAAAAATTCATTTATCCATTTATTTTGGTATGGAAGGAGTTGCAGGGGCATTTAAGTAGAACTGCATATATATGAGTTCAGAGGACAACTTTCTGGAGTTTGTTTTCTCCTTTCAGATCATCAGACTTAGCAGCAAGAGCCTTCACTTGCTAAACAATCAACCTGCTAAGCCAAACTCTGCTAAGCCCCAGAGTTTTGAAATAGGATCTCCCTGAGTGGACAACAGCCTGAGCTAATCTCAACCTGTAATCCTTTTGCCGCAGCGTCCTGGATTGCCAGTATTATATGTGCTAGTTCTCCAGGCTCCAGGGAGGTTTTCATGTGAAATAACATGCAATCGCTGACTGGAAATTAATTTTGGGAAATTACTTTCCCAAAGTAAATGCAGCAGTCCACATCAACACGTGTAGCAGTTCCAGCTGCTCTGCAGGTACAACTTCAAATAGGCATTTTCCCACTTATGGACATTTGTCTTTTGTTCCCAATCGACAAGTCATCACTTACAGTCATTTCACATTATCTTATCCCCATTAAGAAGTTACTTCTAAATTGACCTAATTGCTTTTGTATGCATGTGCTATGAATGTGTATTTATGTAGAGTTCATACATGGGATGTCTTCCTCAAATACCTTCCATCCTATTTCTCTCTTCCTTTCTTTCTTCCTTTCTTCCTTTCTTTCTTTCTTTCTTTCTTTCTTTCTTTCTTTCTTTCTTTCTTTCTTTTTTAAGTTTCTGAGTTTCAATTTAATTTTTTTATTGGATATTTTATTTATTTACATTTCAAATGTTATCACCTTCCCCAGTTTCCCCTCTGCAAACCCTCTCTTCCATTCCCCCTTACCCTGCTTCTATGAGGGTGCTCCCCTACCTACCTACCCATTCCCCTCTCACTGCCCTAGGATTCCTCTACGATGGAACATCAAGCCTTCACAAGACCTGGTTTCCCCTCCAGACATCCCCTATCCCCTCCTCCCTCCCCCTGCTTTTATAAGGGTGCTCTTCCATCCACCCACCTACTCCCGCCTCCCCACCCTGGCATTCTCCTACACTGGGGCATAGCGCCTTCACAGCACCAAGGGCCTCTCCTCCCACTGATGGTCATCCTCTGCTACATATGCGACTGGAGCCATGGGTCCCTTCCATGTGTACTCTTTGGTTGGTGGTTTAGTCCCTGCAAGCTCTAGGAGGTCTGGTTGATTGATATTGTTGTTCTTCCAATGGGGTTATCTGTATATCAGACATCAAACCCCTCCTATTTTTTGAGACAGGGTCTCTCACTGAAGTTTGGAACTCATCTATTGGCTAAACTGGCTGAACAATAAGCTCCAGGGGGCTGCCTTTCTCCTTCTGCCTTGGGCACTGGGGCTGCTAAGGTGTTCCATTGTACCTGTCTTCTAGGGATGTGAACCTGGGTCCCCCCACTCTTGCACTGGAAACACATTTGCAACTAATATCTCTCCAGCCCCACTTCTAAATTTTTGATATTATATATTAGTACTAGTTGAATTATTTCCCTGTAATGTATTGCCAATTTAGATTATTAGACCATCTACATAACAAGTTCCAGGGCAACTAGGGTACATAGTGGGATACTGTCTTAAAACAACACAACACAAAACAAGAAATCAACCACCCTCCCAAAACAAACAAACAAACAAATTACTAGATCAAATGTATCTCCATCTTTGCATGATTATTTGATTTATGTATGTATGTATTTATTTAGAGGCAGGGTTTCAGATGTGGCTAGCCCAAATTCACTGTATCTGAAGACGGCCCTTTCCTGTTCTTCCCAAGTGCTGGGATTACAGATGTGCAGGATTACAGATGTGCACCACCACACCTAACTATGGAAGTTTCTATCAAATTTTTATTTGAAATTATTTTTCAAAGCAGAAAAAAACCTGTAACACAGATGCTGGGTCTTCAAGAATCTAGGTGACAAAATAGTTTCCTTATGGGTCAATTACCCACTCACTTATAATGCTACCATTTCCTACAGGCTCAGAGACACCGCTATTATCCTAAGTATCACTGAATCATGATCTGGCTGATATGAATGATTGATAAAAAGAATGATTTATAAAAAAAAGAGATACCTTACAAGACTCTCCTCTATACGGAACTTGTCTAGTGTTTTTTTTATCTGCAGAAAGTAGATTCTATATCATGATTACCTGTATCATAATAATCTATACAATTATGAGTTATTTATTCTTAAATGTTGACTATTCAAAAATTAAAATTTCATTTACACAAATAAGGAAACATTTTACAAAGTAATTTGATGTTAAAATTATAATTAGGTACCTACTGAAAATATATACCTTATGGGGAACTGTTTTTGCCAATCCTTTATAGCAATCAAGTAACTATTTTCCATTTAATTGCTATTTAAATTTATTAGAAAAGTAGGAAAATATTTTAAGATCTCTATTAACTGAATACACTCCTTTCAATAAAATTCTTTTCTTGAGGAAAGATTTACCACTGTAAATCAACATCCATTAAATATAAACATCTGTCCTTACCATCTGGATCTACCTCTCTGGAAATCTTGAGTGCCTCAGATGTTGCCATATCTGTATTTGCAGCAGTGACAGCAAGGATAATGGAATTGGGATTACTGATGAACCGAAGAATAAGTTCTCTGATTTGAAGCTCAATATCCTTGGGTTGGTCACCCACAGGGACCTAGACCAAACAACCATGAACTATAATCAAAAGCAACTCAACTTTTTCCACACATTTAATTCATAAAATACAGGTATTTCTGTACTTAAAAATAGCTAAAATAAGTTAATAATGTGCTATAGAGATATATGCAAATCTGGTAATGGGCAAAGCCTCAAAATGTGACTTCCAAATATCAAAAATTCACTACTGCATAAGCCATGTCAAGAGTGGCTGACTATCAACTGCATATAGATGTGCTGTCTTAGTGATAATAAGCAAACACAAATAATAAGTAAATAATAAGCACACACAAATTTATTATCCAAGTGGCAGACAGGCCTAACAAGAACACAGAGTAGAGCAGAACAGAACAGAGGCTGGGGAATGATGCTTTTAAATTCTTGCCTAAAATGATGTTTAAAAACAGAATAATCAAGATCTACTTCAATTAGATAATGATGTTTAGGTGACTGAGCAGAAATTAAAGACAAAAAAGAGACAGATATCTAATGAAAGAACATTCCATCCTGAGTGAGTAACAAGGGTGAAAACCCAGAATAAAAGAAATTAAAGATGAATAATACATAAACTGAGTGTGGTGGCCTGTAATCCCAGGATAGAGGAGCGTAGAAGGTAGGGGGTTCAGAGTCATTCTCCACTACAGATGGTTAAAGGCCACCCTGAGATGTTTAAACATACAAACTAACTCACGAAGTGAGAGAACAAAACAGGAATAGATATTTATAAGAACTTAAATTTGTACTCTTGGTAAAGAGGTAATTGAGAAGTCAGTGAAAAGACTTTAAGCCAAGAAATGACAATCTAATTTTCATTTTAATAGAATAGTATGGTTACTAAAAGTAAAAAAGAGAGACCTATTATTTATCTTGTAACTTTAATTACACAATCCAAGTGAAATAACAAGAGCTACTACCTCTGCCATGGACATACATGGAGGTGATAGAATTCTGGATATATTGTAAAAATAAGGAAAGCCCAGAGAATTTGCTGAAAGGAAGGGAGATAGAAGGTAAAGAAAATTCAATAATGACTGTGAGGTTCTGGCTGATCAAACAGAACAGTGGCACTGCCATTTATTCAGAGAGGGAAGAGGACAGCAGGATCGAACATAGGTAAGAACAGATGAGAAATTTGGTAATAGGCATAGTCAAGGTGTGATGCTTATTAAAACATTTTAAATGTGTAAGCCAAGTGGATAGCTGGACATATATCTGAAAATAATCTGAATGTTCACATATTCAAATTCATGCACTTTAAGCTATAAGATCTGGTAATACTACCAACCTAATTAGATTGTGTTATAAGTACTTAATTTAAGAGGACAAGAGGTCCAAAAAAATGAACTCTGATTACAGACTTTGGTGAGATGAGACGAAACCAGCAAAAAACACTGAAAAGGAGTGGCCAGCAAGATTCCAGATGAAACTGTAGATACAATACCCTGGGAGCCAAGGTAAATAAAGAAAGAAGGGCTCAACTATATAAAATGATCTGATAATAACAATAACTGTGAAGTCAACTCATTATTCTCATTAGGTCAATGTGAAGCAGAAAACAAAACACACTACTTTAGACGAAAGCATGAGCAACAGCTGTTCCTTACTTTGGTCATTCCCGGCAAGTCCACAAGGGTCAGGTTGACAACATTGGGCGAGAAAACCTTGAGATGAATTGGTTCAGGGCTTACTCCCTAAAAACAAGTTTCAAATATATTACAATCATTTTGAATTTCAATGAATTATAAAATGCTAGAGTAAACTACATTCAAGTACATAGACTTTAGATGCCTTAAAATATTTATTAAACTATGATCCTAAAATCTTTCAATAATAGAAGTTTAATGAATAATATGAATGAGAAGGCAGCCAATCAAATAACGAGTAGGATTATCATTCTACACAATCTCGTACCATTAATATATAAAAAATTTCTTCTCCCTAACCATTTCTTTTTTGTTAATTTCTTTCTTTTTTTCTTTTTTCTTTCCTTCTTTCTTTCTTTTTTTTTTTTTTTAACAGATTTTTAAAATTTTATTTATGAGTACACTGTAGCTGTCTTCAGACACACCAGAAGAGGGCATCAGATCCCATTACAGATGGTTGTGAGCCAGCATGTGGTTGCTAGGAATTGAACCCAGAACCCCTGGAAGAACAGTCAGTGCTCTTAACCACTCAGACATTTCACCAGCGCTCCCTATACCATTTCACTTTTTTATATGTATATGCCAATTTTAAAAAGAGTTTAACGGATTAAGTACTTAAAAATAATGTGTTTTTCATTTATCCAAAATCACGATGTTCCTGAATTGATGATGCTAAATTGAGAGAGTAATAGATAAGAAGATATTCTCATTAATTTGGTCACAGATATTTGAACATCAAGTGGCAAAACTGTACATACATAGTGAGTTTGCTCAAGCAATATATCTCAATTTTCAGATCCCCGACATAACCTAGTTATACTCCTGTCATATTCCAGGTACAGCTGGTATAAGACATTTAGGGAAGTGTGGTGGCAACAGCAGTAACCCCAAGGTGCCAGCTGAGAGTCTGACAATCAGCAAAGCACTGTTACTGAAAGAGACAAATATTTTCAGCTGGCACACAGCCTTGACACTGCTGCAAAATATCTTTCTGTCAGGAAGTAACTACTACATCACACTATCTGGCAACAAATATACATTGAATATTATCACTAGGCTCAAGGTCACTTGGGAGATTCAGTGTTTCTACAGATAACACAGAATAGCAATAAATATACATAGAAAACAGTAATTACAATAAAGAGCATAACAGGATTTAAATGAGGCTGATTTTGCATTAAAATATCCTAGACACTTGATTTAAATTCTCACATTCTTAGAAAATATTTGACTATAAACAATTAAGTTCACAAAATATAAATGAAATATTCGATTTGTATAAGAGTTTTAAGGTGTGTGTATGTGTTTATGTGTGCACACATATGTTTGTGTCAGATAATCCATGTTAACTGTTGACTTGGTAGAGACTAGAACGACCTGGGAAAAGGGCATGGCTGTAGGAAATGGTATTCATCACTCCTGAGTTAGAGACTATCTGGATTGTGAGTGGTACCTCAGCTATATAAGTAGAAAAAGACAGTTACAAATTAGTATGTATTTATGCACTCAATATTCTCTTCCGATTCTGAACATGTATGTGAGCAGCTGCTTCAAGTATTTGTTGCTGTGATTTCCCTGCCACAATGGACTGAAAATGGGAAAAAAACCCTTCCCTCCCCCTTGCTTTTGTTAGAGCATTTATCACAGCAACAGAAAAGAAACTGAGTTGCTGGAGATCTAGTTCAAGGCTTTCCATTAAACAGTCTACCACTGAGCTATGTCCCTAGTGTTTACAAAGCTATTTCAGCGTAGCTGCCCAGATATCCTGGGCATAGAGATAGTCTGCCTCTACTACCCCAATCCTGGGAATTCAGATACAAACCACCACAACTTACACCAAGAGAGATAATTATTCACCTAAGTTTTTATGTTTGTGGAATACTCCATTTGTTGTTGTTGTTTTGTTGTCTGAGACAGAGCTTCTCTTTGTAGCCTTGGCTGTCCTGGAACTCTCTCTGTAGACCAGTCTGGCCACCTGCCTTTGCCTCCCAAGTGCTGGAATTAAAGATGTGGCCTGGCCACCACTGCCTGGCATGACTACTTTTTTTTTTTTTTTTTTTTTTTTTTTTGGTTTTTCAAGACAGGGTTTCTCTGTGTATCTCTGGCTGTCCTGGAACTCACTCTGTAGACCAGGCTAGCCTCAAACTCAGAAATCCACCTGCCTCTGCCTCTCAAGTGCTGGGATTAAAGACATATGCCGCCGCTCCCCGGTGACTACTTCATTTTTTTAAAAAAAAGATTAAGATTATAAAGTTATAAGCCAACCTTGGCAACACAAGACTATAATTTCCAGCTACTCAGGAAGGTGAAACAGGTGAATCCCAAGTTCAAGAGTAGCCTGGGTAATTTCATGAGATAGTGTCTCAAAATAATAATAACATTTTTAAGGCTTTAGAATATAGATCAGCGGAAGGACACTTACCTAGCATGTACTAGGCCCCACATTCACTGTCAGTACTAGAGGGGAAGAGTATGACTTTGCAATACACTTATATATTATTATATACAGAAAGTGTTCAGCATATATTTACTTTTTAAAAAGTCTTCCAGGGTTTGAAATAATGCCTACCTTATTATTTCCTGAAATTCTTTCGGTTTCATTTTCAATTTCTTGTCGAATTTCATCAAAATCTGTGTAAAGCTAAAAATTATTGAAACAAAAAGAACCATATAATAAATAAGATCAGACATTCTTAAGGGGTGGAGGCCACATTTAAAGAATATATACGGATTTACTGCAAGAAAATTAGTCCATATTTCTCACACACACATACATTTTTCTAAGATTTGTGCCAAAGTTGCCTGATGTCACAATATTTAAAAATCTCCAAATTAGACAGGATCAAGTCAAGTTAAACTACTACAGTTAGAAGCATTACTGAGAAAAGTTCTATTTTACAGGAAACAAAAAACACACTTCCAGTAAGAAACTATTCCTTACTATCTTTGCAAAATGTTATTTTCTATGTTATTTCATTATATTACTCAGTGATTACCTTGTTTTTGGTGTGAAGAAATTTACCCCATTCTTCTGCTTCAACTCCTAGAGAAAGAAAGACTCATCTCTTAAAGACTGGAAATTAGGTTTTATAATTAGGAATTTAAAAAGATAATGCAGTAAATGTTTGTTTTTAAACTACAAGTTAACAAATGTTTTAAGTTTAGGATCTGCTAAATACACATTCACATTTTTAAAGCATGACACAGACTACAAAGGCAGGACTAACTTCAAGTAGAGTTGCCTGCAAGTCGTCCCAGAATTTGAAATCAATTTTTTATAAATAAAGTGTTCATTTCCTATTTATGATTATAATGATTTTTTTATACATTGTATATATGAAAGCAATTTATCCAATGAAAAAAATTTAAACAACTAGAAAGAAAAATTAAAAACCCCATTGTATAATGCAAAAAAAATCATATAGCAAATGTGTACATAACATTAAAGTTAAAATATACATGCAATAGATGAATGAAATAGCTAATTTTTCATTTTTTAAAATCATTATCTTTTGTTGGCTACATATAAAGCTCTCAGTTACAGGGTAGTAGCTGTCTTGTAATGCATACTGCCAATGTGATTTCTCCCAAGGTCAAGTCTATATTTTCTCATGGAATTATAGAACAGAAACGAATGCAAAATGAGTGAAAATAGAAATATATATGTATGTAAGGAACTGACACCTGGCTAGTTTCCAGTCACAGTCTGCTCCTGACATCTTACCCAAGCATTGCTATTCTGTCTTCACCAAATTCGGAAGCTTAAATATCTTAATGATTTAAAGTATTTAATATATAAAAGTCACCTGAAATAAAAGTAAGATTTCCACATAAATATTTATTTAGTAAAAAGTATATTGTTCTTTGTTGGAATAAAGGTATATAAAACCAGATCCTTTTTGCAAATAAAATATTCACCTACTTGAAGCTTAGAACCCTCTTCTAAAAAGGACCTTTGAGAGGCCAGATTAATCTAAGTGACAGAACTCACAAAGGCACTACTACATACAAAAGGGACATTTTAACATAATTGGCCGTATAAAAGTTTCAGTATCTTCAGTTATGTCTTTGTAAAAATTAAATTCTACCACCAAAAAGGCTTGCATGTTAATGCAATGCCAAGACACTAACAAGAACCACCAAAACCTGCAATCAATGTAGACAGGCAAATAAAAATGGAAGAAAAAAGGTGCACACAGCCTGTAAGGGTACATAAGCACACATGCAGGCATAATAAAAAAGGGAAGGAGGGCTAAAAACAAATGGATACAGGAAACCTTTAGAAAGGTGTCTTGAGTTTTTCCATGTAGCAGGGTCTGTAGTTAAAGAGAAATAGCACAAAGTAATTTTAGTGCTTATCCCTAAAACTTTAAACCTTTAAAAAACTCAAATGTGTAGAAACACGATTACACTTCAAATGTGCATAAGCATTTAATTATTCAAAACTTATTAGAATCATAAGAAATATATTTTTGTACTAATAATTTGAACATTGTGTGTGATGCTTCAACTTTTTAAGAATTTCAGTAAATAAATTTTCATTTTACTCTCAAAAAGTTTGCCTGAGATATTTGAAAGCCTATTGTGGGAAAAGATAAACTGTCTGGTTTAAAAGAGCCTAGGAAATATGATAAGCACATCCTTTGAAACTTTCAGAATTAGTAAGTAAATCTATTTGTTAAATGCAATTAGTAAGCAAATGCCTATTTGCTAAAAATGACTGTTCACAAGGATATTTTCTTTGAAATATAAATTGTATTTAGTAAAACACCACAAAACTTCAAATTCATGAATTCAATACAACAGGAATCTACAATTCTGTCACAATTCTTGCATTTCCTATTAATTACATACATTAAACACAGATATTTTAGCCAGCTTTCATAGACCTCAGTTTAAAATTACACTTTGTTTCATCTTATAATGTGCTGCTCTTAACCCATTATTGGTAACTGGGCCTCTATCACGTAAAAACCTCAAGGAGCTTTTATAATAAGGTTTTATACCCAAGATGAAACTGAATTCTTTTATGCAAGAGATGCACTTACGTGTATAAAGCAAAAAACAATACTGACTCCTGGAGGCAACCTGAACAAAATAAAGAGTAATCTTGGTAACTCAGGCCCATAGAAATAGTGGAATAGCTTGTTCTTAATTCCAAAGCAAAGTTCCTGCAAAGGCCACTGGACAGAATCTGAGAGGCTGTACCCCTCATAGATTTAAACTAATAGAAATTAAATGAAAGTGGAACTGTAAAAAAAATAAATAAAAAGAACCATTTACAAAAAGGTTTAGGGCTTGTTGTTAACTTTTTAATGGCTTTTATTTGTTATGCTTTCTTCAAAATTATTTTCTCTTATTGTTCATGTTTTTTAAATCCAAACTGAATGCTAATCTTTTATTAGTTCTTGACCTCCACATCAGAATGCTTTGCTAAGCCTAAACTGCGTATATGGAGAAGCAAGAGGCTTTGATGAGAACGTAAGGATAGCCAGCAAGGTGTCTCAAGGGGTAAGGCCTGCTGCCTAGCGTGATTTCCTGCGTTCCAGCCCCAGGACCCACACAGTAGGAGACGGTTAATTCTCAAAAGTAGGCCTCCAACTGGAGCACACTTACCATATCCACACATACCATATCCACACACACTTATCCATACATAAAATAGAAATGTTAAAAAACAAAACAAAACAAAACAACAACAACAACAAAAACCTTGCCGGGCGGTGGTGGCGCACGCCTTTAATCCCAGCACTTGAGAGGCAGAGGCAGGTGGATTTCTGAGTTCCAGGCCAGCCTGGTCTACAGAGTGAGTTCCAGGACAGCCACGGCTACACAGAGAAACCCTGTCTTGAAAAACCAAAAAAACCAAACCAAACCAACCAAACAAACAAACACCTTTAGAAAAAGGAAGCAAAGAATTATGGTAGAATAAGAATGAAATTTAACACTCAAATATGCATCTATTTTATACTAAAAAAGTAGCTATATTTTTCTTTACATGCAAAGACACATATATGTATGCACATATGTATGTAAATACACACATATATAGCAGGGCCTAAGCTCAGGAATAATATATATGCTGATAAAAATGTACAGTTTTACATGACCTGCCCCCACATCGACAAAACATGATGGGCATATAAGCAAGGTGATACCAAGGAACCAACATGTCTACATTCCTTCTTAACAAGCAACAATTTATTTAAGGAAACATCACATCTGCAAAGACTCTCTGGTAGAGATACTGCCCTTTCAAAATGGCTGAGGGAAAAAAAACAGACCTAAAGCCCCAAGTGTCTCAAAGTCTTGGTTTAAGGTATTAGGTAATGTGTTTGATGTAACTGGTGAGGACAAAATTCTAAAAATTTTATTCTAGATATTTGAGGCTAAGCAACAGGTCAGCAAAGAATAATCAAATTCAAGGTTCAAACTTTCATAAGCCAGTAAGGGCTGTGTAGTCAACTTTGTGTCACAAAATAAAATAAATAAAACAAAAAGAATATGAATAATAAATGTTAAAATATAAATAACTATATCAAGAAGATACCTCGCAATTAAGGAGTTCCTATATAGCTGGTCATCTATTATAAAATGTTACTCACTACTAATATCTACAAGCTCATTAACTTCCTTCAGTTATTTTGGAGTCCCTGTTTCAAAGTCATAGTAGATGCTCATGACAAGTTTCTCCGCCTACTTTAACATAAAATCAGAGTTATCACCAGCAATGTCTTCCACGATGGACAGGGAAAACAATCAGATGTAATATTATCCACCTCAGGTCAGAAGACAAACAAGACTGAAGACAAATCCCTGCAGGTAAGAACAGTAACAATCGCTACAGATACTCTCTGAAAGTCAGAGTAATTTTACAGAATGTTGAGAAACAGTGTCTAAGTCAGATATTGAACTGAACAGGATACTGAATGGATTACTTTCAAACATTCTAAAACTTACTAATATAAGTATAGGATGTAAATATGCATCATAAACAATTTAACATTTCTTAATAAAGAACATTTCTTAAAATATTTTTAGTTTTTAAAGATTCAGCTATATAAAACCATGACTATACTCATACTCTGGTCTTACTATTCATATCATCTAGTAAAACCCCCTCACTTGAGGGGGATAAACAGCATGGCAAAAGGGAGGACCTGTAATAGTACAGATAGTCTATGACAGAGGACCTTACTATAAAGAATCAAGTTAGTTATATCTTTAAAATCAAATCTCTTCCTATAACTGGACACTGGTAGCATTTGTTTGTAACCAGGTAACTGGGAGGTAGAGGCAGGAGGACCTCAAATTTGAGGTCATTCTTAGCTATATGGTAGGTAGTTCTGAAGCCAGTTTGGACCACCTTATCTCACAAAACCAAGAGATCTTTCTGTAAGTAATAGCTCTTCTCTTAAACTAAACCAATGTGTAATCCAAATTAGTGAGCACAAGATGATACCAGGACAGGGCAAGTACAATAAAAAGCTTCAACTTTACTCAACATTTCATATTTCAAATTATTTTATGTGTCTTGTTTTTTTGTGAGACAAGGTTTCTCTGTGTAGCCTTAGCTGTTCTAGAACTTACTCTGTAGACAAGCATGGCCTTAAACTCAGGGATCCACCTGTCTCTGCTTCCCAAGTGTTCATATTAAAGCACTGATACCACTCCTAAGGATTTCTGATTTTGCTACAGCTACTATTTCCCAATTCACTAATCAACTTTTTTCTTTGAAATTCATATCTTGAAAATAGAAAAAAAAAAGGAGTAACATTTTAAAATAATTCTTACTCCAGCTCTGAAATTTACCATTTTCTTCTCCTGTTGTTTTTCTTTTATCTTCTGGTGAAACGTGGACCAGCTGCAGAATGAGAGGTCTCCGGGTGACCACACCAGTCCCTCTGGGAAGAAGATCCCTCCCCACTAGGCTTTCCAGCACTGAGCTCTTTCCACTGCTCTGAAAAGAGATCATACAAGAGTAAAATAAATGACTTTTTCTAAACAGACTACACTAACAAAGCAGCATACAGACAAGCTAAACAATTCAAATCAGAGAAAAGTCTACACTTAAAACTAAAATACATAAAAAGCATACCCTGTCCTCAAATTGTTTTACGTTTTTGATAATCTCTTGAGTCTTAAAATCTGTATCATATAGGTACATAGTTATTTCACTTAAATGGGGCATATTTTCTGTTTGTCTGGAGTGCTTTCAAACTGCAAACACTGCCAGCCTAAAAGTAGGCTGTCATATAATAAATGTGTTTGCTTTGGAGGACACACTCTTTAGAGTCTTCAAATTGGAGTTATAAGACTGATAATGATAAAATTTGTTCTATTTGAACTTTCTAACTGTGACTGAACTTGTAACCCTGGACATCTAATGAAAATCAAGCATATAATGTATACTTCTTGGATAACCATGAGTCTGTCTGTGTTCTATGATACCTGTATAAATAAAGAAGAGACCTGAATGCGAGTCAGTCAGAGCTGCAGGAAGCCACTGTGCTTGATTAACTCCTCCCGCACCAACTCCGTATCTGCTCTCAGGCATCTGTCAACTACTGGAGCTGCCCCCATCCCACAACACACCCCTACCCTTCTATTCTGGAAGTTGAACAAGCTACAAGGAGCAAGCCAGAAGGCAGTATTCCTCCATCATTTCTGCTTCAATTTTGTGCTCCAGGTTCCTGCTCTGACTTCCCTCAGTGATGGGGTGTAACCTGAGTTATAAGATTAAAATAAACCCCTTTTCCCTAAGATGCTTTCCTTCAGTCATTGTGTTTTTCACAGCAATGGAAACCCTAACTAAGACAATATAAACCAGCATCTATATGTGCATTAAAACAGTATTCTGTGTAACACTTCACGTCAGCACATGGAACTTTTTGCTATTTATCTTAGTTATGGTTTCTCTTGCTGTAATACAACACCCACTGTGACCAAAATCAACTTGAAAAGAGCATATTTCATCTTAAAGCTAGAAGTCCACCATTCAAGGATGTCAGGGCAGGAACTCAGATGCAAGAACTAAAGCAGAAGCCATGGAGCCTTGTCTCCTGGTCTGCTCCCCACAGCTTGTTTAGCCTGCGTTCTTAAAAAACCCAAGAGTGGGCACAACCCACAGTGAGCTGGACCTACTCACATCAGTCATCATCAAGAAAGTGCACTACAGACTTGCCCACAGGTGAGTCTAGTGAGGTCACATTGCCAACTAAGGTTCCTTCTTCCCAAATGACTCCAGTTAATGCCAAGATGACATAAAACTAACCAGCATCATGATGAAAAGCAACTTGGGAAGGAAAGTTTTTGTTATTTTAAAGATGTACTTTAATTATAACAGTTTTCCCTTCCTTTTTTCTCCTTCCAATATATCCCCCCCCCTCAAGTTTATGGCCTGTATTTTCATCAATTGTTATTGCATGCCTACAACACACATACACACACACACACACACACACACACACACAGAGAGAGAGAGAGAGAGAGAGAGAGAGACAGAAAGAGAGAGACAGAGAGAGAGAGAGACAGAGAGAGAGACAGAGAGAGAGAGAGAGAGAGAGAGAGAGAGAGAGAGAGAGAGAGAGAGAGAAATCCCTGTGCAATGTTTTTCTCTGGGGAGGGCCTGCTTCTGCTTCTAGACTTACTTAGGAGCCAGCCTATAGTTCTTTCCATATAGGTTTAGGGACTTCCTCCATCCAATTTAGCATGTTCACTGACGTCCTCCTTGTTCAGCTCTCACATTTGTGTGGTCATGTTGGTGAGACTTTATGGATCTAGCTTCTGACATTACTAGGAGACACACATCTCACAGAAGTCCCTGATCCTGTCTCTTACAATCTTTCTGTTCCTACTTCCAAGGCCTTAGATGTGGGAGTGTTTTCTAGATATATCCATTGGCTCCACTACTCTATTTATCAGTTGGTTGTGGTTTTCTGTAGTGGTCTCCATCTGTTGCAAAAACAACTTTCCTTGATGATAGGTGAATTATAAGGACAAATGTTTATGGTTTATGATCAGGATTATGCTGGATTAGTAAATTAGTGGTTGTAGATTCTCTTCCAGTGACTACAATTTTACTAGCACTGATTAGGTAGCTAGTTTTCCAGTACTAGGCATGTATCCCACTCGTTGAGTGAGTCTTAAGTTCAATTACAGAGCCATTAGTTACCACCAAGATATGTGTGCCACTACTACACCTATAGGTTATTTTGTCATGTTGGTCATTGATATGGTTCATAGGTTCATAAGCATCACAACTGGGTAGAACTGCTGGTATCCCCTCTTGTTCAAATAACTGCATTGGAGTATTCTGGTACCATGAAAACTATGCCTCAGGGGAAGAGTATTCAAGTCAGTTAGTTTCAGCTCAGGATTTTTCTGGACCCTGTTACTGAAGTACACGGTGGCTTCAGCAATAAGGACTTACTTTCCACCTTTGGAGGGGGGGGCGGGGATGAGTGTAACCAATGGGAATAGCAACAGGCTGTATGTTTTCAGAGTTTTAGAAAGCGTTAGCTAACAACTAAAGAGGATTTCTCATGTCTGGTATTAAGAGTT
Organism: Rhabdomys pumilio; assembly: GCA_030674055.1. Taxonomy (NCBI): domain Eukaryota; kingdom Metazoa; phylum Chordata; class Mammalia; order Rodentia; family Muridae; genus Rhabdomys; species Rhabdomys pumilio. Next base: position 1,862,340 of record JANHMN010000011.1, read on the forward strand.
ATTGTGTGCGTGCGTGCGTGTTGGGGGGGTGTTGTTAGATGGCTTTGTAATTTCTAGAGGGAGTGCCATCAGCACAGATGAGAAAAGTTCATTAAAACTATAGATAGTTACACTGAATTGTATGTTTCTTTCTTCATTCTCAGATAAACAGTGAATAGCATGACTCCTTATGGCCTTTTCAGACATCCATATTGTTATCTTACCTCCTTCTTTCTTCTTTATGAACCTCCCTTCCACTCCTAAGGTACCCCTATTTCCCTATTTCCTGTCAAATCCCTTGTATCACACGATTCCCCTTTACCCTCCTCCACTTTCTTCTGTACCTCTTTCCTTCCCCAGAAGCGCCTCCCATCCCCTTATGGCTTTACCAGACACCCTTATGGCTACTTTACTCTCTTCCGACCATCTTCTATATTTACTTCCCTCCTCCCACCTAAGGGATTCCCCCTTACCCCATTTCCACCATATGAATACTTGTCCCCTGATATCCCCTTCTCTATTGATCTCTACCCCTACCCTCCCCTACTGCAACAATGGTTCTGTTTTACTTTCCAACTTTCTGTAGTAACTATAGGCTATGTTATTCATATCTGAAGATTTAGAGCTAGCCTTTGGGGAGAGAGGGAGAGAGGGAGAGAGGGATAGAGGGAACATGTATCACATTGTTTTTTACTTCTATGGCTCTGTAATATATCTTAAAACCGGGAATGATAAAATCTCTCTAACACTGTAGGGGGTTATTTTTGTTTAGATTTTTAATTTAGTTCCTCAAAATTGTTTTAGCTGTCTTGGGTCTTTGGTGGTTCCTATGCATTTTAAGGTAATTTTATATATTTCTGCTAAGAACAAGATGAGGATTTTGATTGAGATTACACTGAATCTGTAAATAGCTTTTGGTAGAATGGTTATTTTTACAATGTTAATTCTACCATGCCATGAGCACGAGACACCTTTCCATCTTGCAGTGTCTTTATTTGTGTCTTCAGTGGCTTAAATGTTTTCACTGTAGGGTCCCTTTACTTCCTTGTTTGGGTTTACCCCTAGATATTTTATTTTCTTTGAGTCCACTGTGTTCATGATCTCTTTCTTAGTATGTTTGTTAGTGGCGTACAGACAGAAAAGCTAGGAAAGTCGACTCTGTATTCTGCCATGTTGCTGAGTTTATGGTTTCTGCAAGTTTTCTGGTATAATTTTTGGGATCTCTAATTTATAGTATATGTCATCTGCAAATAGAGATAGTCTGACTTCTTTCCCTACTTGTATCCCTTTAATTTCCTTTTCTTGCCTTACTGCTCACCTAGTATTTTGAGGACAGTACTGAAAAGGAGTGGACAGTGGTTATCCCTGTCTTGTTCCTGACACTGTGGAATTGCTTCATCTTCACTGAGGAAGATGTTGGCTGTAGTTTTTTCATATATAGCTCTTATTGTGTTTACTCTAGCCCTATATTCTCTAAGACTTATCATGAAGGCATGTTGGATTTTGTTAATCTTTGGAAAATGATCATATGATTTTTGTTTTTTTGTCCATTTATGTGGCTTATTACTTTAACTTCCGAGTGCTGCACCGTTTCTGCATTTCAGAGACAAAGTCAACTTGGTCACTGTCTTAATTAGGGTTTTACTGCTGTGAACAGATACCATGACCAAGGCAACTCTTATAAGGACAACATTTAATTGAGGCTGGCTTACAGGTTCAGAGACTCAGTCCATTATCATCAAGGCAGGAGCATGGCAGCATCCAGGCAGGCATGATACAGGAGCTAAGAGTTCTACATCTTCATCTGAAGGCTGCTAGCAGTATACTGGCTCCCAGGCAGCTAGGACAAGGGTATTAAATCCCATACCCACAAGGGCACACCTATACCAACAAGTCTACACCTCCCAACAGTGCCACTCCCCTGGGCCAAGCATATATAAACCATCACAGTCATGGTTTATAGTCATTACAGTCATGGTATATACTCTTCATGATGTATCCCTACATCCTGTTTGCAATTATTTTATTATGTATTTTTAGTGTATGTTCCTTAGGAATATTGATCTACAGTTTTCTCTTACTGTTGAATCTTACTGTGGTTTGGGTTTTAGAGTGATATGAGAAGAAATCCAGGATTTCTTCTCCTTGTGCTCCTTGTGTTTGTTGTTTTAAACAGTTTAAGAAATTAAACTATTGGCTGTAGACAATATTTGAAAGTTTGGTAGAATTCTACTGTAAATTCACTAGGCTCTGATATTTTTTTCCTTTTTCCAAAAAAAATAAAAGAGGTGGCTTATGCCTTTAATCCTAGTACTCAGGAGGCAGAGGCACTTTGAGAGTTTGAGGCCAGCCTGGTATACAGAGTTAGTTCCAGGACAGCCAAAGCTATATACAGAGAAACACAATCTGGGGGGAAACGGCTGGGAAGCTTATTAATATTTCAATCTCTTCAGTTGTTTTGGGTTGTTCACACCTTCTTGGTTGGATTTGGGTGGTTTCAATACATTTAGAAAATTATCCCTTTCATTTAGGTTTTCCACTTTCTGGAGTACAGGTTTTTAAAATATTTCCATACAATATTCTGAATTTCTTTGGTGTCTGTTATAATGTTTCCCTGTTTGTTTCTAACTCTGTAATTCCAGTTTGTTCTTATTTTTTTTCCAACTTTGTGACTTGTATTACTAATCCATTTATTCATGTTCTTTCTGACTTCTATATGTAGGTGCTTAGAGCTACACACTTCCCTCACAGGACTGCTTTCAGTATGTCATAGGGTTTTTGTTTTGTGCTGTTCTCATTTAGTTCCAGAAAGTAAACTCTAAGCTTGCTGTTTCAGCAAGATGTCTGCCTGCTGCCAGACTTCTCTGCTATGATAGTGATGGACTCTTATACCCCTGTAACTGAAACCAGAATAAACTATTCCTTCTGTGTTTTAATCACAGCAACAGAAAAGTAATACAAAAGCTAAGTAAAATGCCATTGCAGGTAATGCGTACCACATATCCTTTAACCACTGATGTACAGTGCATGAGTAAACATGAAGGTGCAAGTATGTCTGTAGTATACTTATTTAGATTACTTCAGGCATATGCCCAGGATCAGAAGACTTTCTCCTGAGAAGTACCTCCATAAAGCCAGCATTAATACCTTCCTAAAGGCAATACTCTCAATGAACCTGCAAATTCCCACTATCTCTTTAAGATTCAACCACTTCCAAACCACACTAGGGACCAAATTCAAACCATAACACTTCCTAATTAAAGAAATGTGACATAAGGAAAATAGGCATTTTTAATCAACATTTCCCAAGAGCTTCACATGTTCAATACTGTTTCATACAGTCAACATTTGTTGTTGTATACTGATAATCTAATGCTAGTTAGTCTTTCCTTTTTAGGAAACCTGTACCTCCTCACCCCTCTATTCAGAATTTTGTATTAGTTTTTTAAAAAAGATTTTATTTTTTATGTATATATGAGTACAGTGTAGCTGTCTTCAGACAAACCAGAAGAGGGCATCGGATCCCACTACAAATGGTTGTGAGCCACCATGTGGTTGCTGGGAATTGAACTCAGGACTTCTGGAGGAGTAGTCAGTGCTCTTAACCGCTGAGCCATCTCATCAGCCCTTGTTTTAGTTTTATTTCATAAACTTGACTATATAGTTTTTAAAAATTATATTAATTGAGCAAGGAGACAAGTAGGGTAGGATCAGTTCTTAGCAGCTACATTCCTTGATGTGGCCAAATAATCTTCTCCTTGTGTTTCCTCTGGTGGTATGAATGTGTACCTCATTCTCTTCTTGATAAACCTGAGTGCCTGTTTATCCTTGGAGGTCTTGAGCTGCAACATGGTGCAAAGATACACCTCTCTGATGGTTTCTCCCACAAAGGTGGTGTCTTTGGTGTAGCTTTCATGGCACTGGCATGCTGGGCGTGTGATGACCTCTGTCACCTTGTGGGACCTATTAAAGGTCCCAGGGCACAGCAGAGCCATGGATGCTATAAACAATAGTCTTGACAGGAGGTAATTCCAGCATTTATGCACAGCAGTTGAGATCTGAAGTTAATTCCCAATAGGGATCATCTATTCATGATCAGATAGATTCTTTTGTCATCTGCTATATATGCTCTTTCCCAAACAAAGAGCTTACTTTCTCGTTTCTTATCTCTAATAAAGTCCATAACTTATGTTTTTGATCTTTTTAAAAAAAGATTTATTTATTTATCTTATGTATATGAGTACACACTGCTCTCTTCAGACACACCAGAAGAGGGCATCAGAGCTCATTACAGATGGTTGTGAGCCACCATGTGGTTGCTGCGAATTAAACTCAGGACCTCTGAAAGAGCACTCAGTGCTCTTAACCACTGAGCCGTCTCTCCAGCTTTTGATCTTTTAGAAGAATTCCAAGTTACTTCCTGTTTTAGGGTCTTACTGCTATGAACAGACACCATGATCAAGACAACTCTTATAAGGACAACATTTAATTGGGGCTGGCTTACAGGTTCAGAGGGTCAGTCCATTATCATCAAGGCAAGAGCACAGCAGCATCCAGACAGGTATGGTGCAGGCAGAGATGAGAGTTCTACATCTTCATTTGAAGGCTGCTAGTGGAAGACTGACTTCCAGGCAGTTATGCCCATGCCCACAGTGACACACCTTCTCCAACAAGGCCACACCTCCTAATAGCTTGGCCCACTCTCTGGGCCAAGCATATTCAAATCATCACACTTTCCTACTCGCACATTACATTTTCATAAATTTCAGCAACTACTGTTTTGAAAACATTTTGGCTTTTGCTTTTAAATGAGATATTTTACAGAGACTACATTTTAAACTCTTTTAAATCTGATATAAAGTATCCTTTTATTTGCATTTGTGTCCTTCGTGTGTGTGTGAGTGTGTGTGTGTGTGTGTGTGTGTGTGTGTGTGTGTGTCTGTCTCTGTTGGTTTGAATGAAAATGACCTCTATAGACTCATAGGGAATTGCACTGTTGGAAGGTATGGCCTTGTTAGAAGAAGTGTGTCCTGGGGGGGATGGGCTTTGCGGACTCAGAAGCCCAAATCAAGCCCAGTGGCACTTTCTCTTCCTGCTGCCTGCCTATTGGGATGAAGGACTCTTAGCTACCTCCCTCTCCAGAATCATGACTGGCTGCATGCTGCATTGCTGGAGACAGCATATAATGACAAGGACTGCCTGCAGGAGGCCAGGATGGAGACATCTCAGAAGCCTGCGGAAACTCCTTATAAAGAAGATGGTGTCTGGGACCCTGAGAAGCAGGAGACACATCCCTCCAGGAGACTCACCATCTGAAATAAGGGACTGCCTGCAGTAGGCCAGGATGGAGACATCTCAGTAGTCTTTGTAAGCTCAGTTGTTCCTATTTCCCCTAATCTTAGCCCTGGACAGCGGCTGTATACATTTTATTTGTGCATGACTGTTTTACAGTTGGCCTTGGTGTGCATAATTATTCTATTATATCTGATTTTCTTACTTCTTTCTCCTTCTGCTCTGGTAAATTCTTTGAAACTAGATGTTCCTTGATGTAATGATTCTTAAACAATTAAAACTTGAGGCATAGGGCCCAGCACAGTCCTAATGGCCCAGGTGCATGCTGTGTGTTCTCATCTTGGAAACAATGCAGTAACTGCACAATGGTAGTTCCAGATTAATGCTTGACTTGTAAAGAAAGTTTGAAGAGATTACTACAAAATGAAATAGAGCCAACATTGGGACCCCAAGAAAGGAAAAATCTATCGAAGTTATGAAATAAGTTCTGAATAACATTTAAGAGTGGTTCCTAGATACAGAAAGACAGAATACATAAAATTTTTTACTAGTAAAACTAAGTCAAAACACTGGGACTCTTAGGAGAGTCATTGTGCACAATGCACAGAAGTAGAAAGCTAGTGGAACTGCCGAGTTAAGGGTTAACTTGATTCTTTCTGGCCACTGCCTGGCAGCTTTGCCCATGTCATTTATCATTAGAGCTTCACAGGAAAATGCAAGTAGCTGACCTCAGAGCTCTGAGCTCCAAAGTATAATAAGTTAAAAGTTAAAGTTTAAATAATGATAAGTTTGCAGTTATTATTTTGGCTACAGGCCTGGGAATAGGGAAGCTTGAAACTTTGGGGAACAATTATAATTCTTAATTCTTTGTGGGATGTATTCTTTTGAATTTGATTTGGCAATGATTATACAAAGTCTTTTTTTCTACCTGATTTTGGAGTATCAATAAAAGACTGGGGCAAGAGAAAGGCGAAGAAGTACGTGAGGTGAATGTGGTGAGAGAGAGTGAGAGAGCAAATGAGAGGGCAAATGAAAGAGCATGTAGAGAACGAACAAGAGAGCATGAGAAGAGCATGTGAAGAGAGAATGTGAGGAGTGAAGAGAGAATGTGAAGAGAGAGTGAAGAAGAATGTGAAGAAGTGAGAGAAGAGAGAATGTGAGAGTGAGTGAAGAGTGTGAGAGTGAGCGAAGAGAGAATGTGAGGAGTGAGTGAAGAAAGAATGTGAGAGTGAGTGAAGAGAATGTGAGGTGTGTATGGAGAGTGTGTGTGTGAGTGAAAGGAGAGTGCATGTGGTGTGTGTTTGGTGTATGTGAGCTGCGTGTGAAGAGTGTGTGTGAAAGTGAGAGGGGAATGCACCGAGGTATGAGTGTCGGAGTTCAAGAAAAGAAAAGCACACAGGAGAAAAGCAGAATGCGCAGGAGAATGCAGAGTGTGTGCAGCCTCAAGCTGCGAGCAAATGAGCGAAAGAGAAAGAAAGCAGAGCGTGAGAGAGAAGAGAGAGAAACTTTTAAGCCTTGAAAAATTGCCTGTCAGCTTGTACCCAAAAAGTAGTGTGTGTAAATTTATTATGTGCCTTCCAGATATCCCTGCTTCCAGTTGAGAACTCCGATCCTGTGTCGAGGCTGGCCCCCAGCACTGCATGTTCCCAGAATGGTAGAGGTTTAATGGACTAAACCTTTGAATTGAAAGCCAGCTTTAATTAAATGTTTCTCTTTTTAAGATTTGCTGTGGTCATGTGTCTCTTCATGGTAATGAAATTAAGTTCAATTGTTATATGACCTTCCTAAAATTTGAAATTGGAAGCCCTATCATCTAGCACCTCCAAATGTGACTGACTGTATTTAGAGTCAAGGCTTCTAAAAAAGGGCAATTAAGTAAGACCGTGGGAGACAGGCTCAAAGTTCGAGAGGGTTAGAGACCATGCCCATGAGGAGCACAGCAGCAAGCAGGCATGATACGGGAGCAGTAGCTGACAGCTCATATCTTGAGACAACAACCATGAAGTACAGAGCCCATGCCCACTGACATACCTTTTCCAACAAGCCTACAGCGCCTAATCCTTTCCCAAACAGCTCCACTAACTGAGGTCCAAGCAATCAAATATGAGCCTATAGAAGTCATTCTCATTTAAGCCACCACAGGTGTTAAGAGTTTTGTCTCAGAGTAGAAAGTCAACACCTTAAAGTGAAAGGATGAAAGACGTTACTCCAACCAATGACGCCAGGAAGCAAGCAGGCATTGCTATACTAATAATGGGCAAAACAGACTTTAAATGAATATTAGTCAGAGAAGATGAAAGGCATTTCATTTTGATCAAGAGAACAACTGCCCAAGACTTTCAATTCTAAACATTTATGCACCAAACCTGGCGCATCCAGTTTCACAGAGCATACTACTGGAATTAAATACAAGATTAAAATCAGCACCTTAATAGTAATGACTTCAATAAATAAATGAACTTGCCAGCAAGAGTGAGAGCAAACGGGCAAAAGGTAAAATTTCTTTTTTCCATGCCCTTTTATGTGGGCTGCCAACAGAAGGTGTGGCCCAGACTTAGAGTCTTCTTTAGTGTTAGTTCCTGTTTGAAATCATCTATTAAGAAAATCCCCCACAGGCATGCCTAACATCTGTGATCAAGCTGATTTCAGAAGTAGCCAAGTTAACAGCCAAAATTATCCTTAATAGAGATTATAACACAATAAAAATAACAGGAAACATCTCTAATAAGTACACAAACTCCTAGAGATTAAGCAACTCATTAGTAATGGATGAATGGGTCAAAGAAGAACTTTTAAGAACGAAAAAAAAAAAAATGAAAACAAGTGTCCCAAAACCTTTGGGACACATTAAATAGGGAAATTTATGCCTCTATTGCTTGCATTAAAAGACCAAAAAGACTTACAGGACTTAATGAAGAAACTCAAGAATTTGGAAAAAACACTAACAGACCAAGCCTAGTAGACAGTAAGTAATAATTAAAATCAAAGTAGAAATTAATGAAACAGAAACAAATAATACAATGAATCTAAGAGCTAGCTTCTATGAAAAGATAAATAATATCAACATTTTGTTGTCTAACTAACCAAAAGAAACAGAGGACCAAAATCAACAGAATCAGAAATGAACAAAGAAACATTGTAACAAGACACAAAAGAAATCCAGAGTATGAGAAGGAATTACTTTTAAAACCTGTCTTCCTTTAATCTGGAAAACCTAAAAGAAATGGAAGGATTTCTAAATTGATCCAAACCATCAAAGTTAAACCAAGAGATCAACCACTTAAACCAACCTTGAACAAATGAGACAAAATGGTAAAACATGCAAGCTAGCAAACGACAACAAAAGCCAAATACTAAGTCTAGATGAATTCTACCAGACTTTTAAAGATCTATAGCAAGCGCTTCTTAAATTATTAAAAACAAACAAACAAATAAAAGAAAAAAAAGAAAGAGGAAGTACTTCTAAATCAATAATAAAACCAGTATCACTCTAATACCCAAGAAAGAAAACTACAGGCCAATATCCCTGATAAACATCAATTCAAACTCTTGAATAAAAATACTGCCAAACCAAAGACAAGCATACAATAAAAAAAAAAAAAAAAAAAAAAAAAAAAAAAAAAAAAAAAAAAAAAAATCATTCAACATGACCAAATTGGCTTTATCCAGGAGATATAGGGATAGTTTAATACATTCAAGACAATAATTTAATAAATAAAATAAATGAACCTAAAGACAAAATCACATGATCACCTCAATAGTTATAGAAAGGGCTTTGACAAAATCTAACATGCCTTCATGATCAAAGTGCTAGAGAAAAACTGGAGGGAGGGAACACAACATTATAAAGATTATAGATGACAAACCCAGAGCCAACATTTATCCTAAATGGGTGGGAAAAAAAATCAAAGGAATCATACAGAAATCAGTAGCCATACAGTGCTGCCCACCACTCTTTCAGTATATTCCTTAAAACACCCAGTTGGAGAAATAAGGCAAAGGAAAGAAATCAGAAATTATCCATGTCTGCAGATGCTACACCATAAATAAGAGACAAAAAAAATTACTCCGGAATTTTTGGCAAAGTGTCAGAATATAGAATCAACCTACAAAAAAAATTACACAAAAAAATCACTTGTCCATATAGGAACAATAAATACAATATGAAAGCAAAGACACATTCCCATTTATAGTAGCCTAGAAGAAAAAATATCTAAGAAATAATAACAGAGAGGTAAACTTTAAGCCTTTAAAGAAAGACTGAAGACACTAAAAAAATAGAAAGCGTCCCATGTTCATGCTATATAGTTTACATAGAATTAATATTGTAAAAATGGCCATTACACAAAAAAGTTTATAGATTCAATGCAATCACAATCAAAATCCCACCTTATTTTTCACAGAAACAGAAAAAAATTTATAAAATCTATATAGAATCATACAATACTCCATACAGCCAAAGTGAATGCAAAATGTCTAGAGGAATTATCATTCCAGATTACCAGATACATTATAGAGCCCGAGTCAGGTAACAGCACATAGAACACAGAACAAAGAAAGCAGAGACTCGACATGTGACTACAGCCACCTTCTGACATAGACCAATGGGACAAATACCTTCCGGTATTTGACAAAGATGCCAAAAACATACAGCAAAGAAAAGATGGCATCTTCAAGAAATAGTGCTGAGAAAACTTGAAGTCCACATGTAGAAAAACAAAATGAGGACTATATCTGTCTATCACCTTGCACAAAAACTAACTGCAAATGGATTAAAGACCTAAATGTAAAATCTGAAACACTGAAACCGCTAGAAGAAAACATGGGCAGTTCCCTATAGGATATAGGTAGAGAAAATGAGTTTCTATATAGAACTCCAGTTGTCTAAGAATTAACACCAGTGCTGGGCAGTGGTGGCGCACGCCTTTAATCCCAGCACCTGGGAGGCGGAGGCAGGAGGATTTCTGAGTTTGAGGCCAGCCTGGTCTACAGAGTGAATTCCAGGACAGCCAGGGCTACACAGAGAAAAAAAAACTGACTCAAAAAAACTAAAAAAAAAAAAAAAAAGAATTAACACCAGCAACTGACAAGTGGCACCTCATAAAACTAAAAAGCTTCTGTAGAACAACTGAATGAAGAAAAACACCAGAAGATGGGAGAGAATCTTGCTAGCTATATAGCTGAAGGAGGCTTAATATCCAGTATATAAAAAGGACTTAAAAAAAAAATCAAAGGTCAAGAAAAGACCCATTCAAATAGTGGATAATAAATCTAAACAGACAGTTCTCAAAAGAATAAGTCAAAATGGCTAAGAAATGTTTCTAGGCTCTTCTTCTTTGTACCGGAATAAATTTCAGATAGTAAAAACTGAATAGAGATTAAAAAAAACAAAAAACCTGCTGGGCTGAAAAAACAAAAACAAAACAAATTTGATCCTTTAAAATTTTCTAACATTAAGAAGCAGAAGTGGCACGAAAATATCACAGGGCTGAGTTTCAAAGGCCTCCCTTTTTCCCTCCATCACCCCTCTACTGGCTAACACCACCGTGTGCAAGAAGCCCATCTTGATTTTAAACTCTTTACTCTGATTCACTATATCCCTGATTCTTTTACTACATCATGGTTAAAATGGACTTGGAAATCTCTTAAGAGTATATGTAAAGTTTCTGCTTTAAAGCTAGGTCACAATTCTTGATTGTTATAAAAAAATTAACTATGTCATCTTTTCTCATATTATTTACAAAAACTAGTTTTTACTATAAAAGTCCCAGCGTTATAAAGCTCAGGGGCTGAAGATATACCTCAGCAGTTAAGAGAACTTGCTGCTCTTGCAGAGGACCCAAGCTCAGTTCCCAGCATGCACGTGGCAGTTCACAACCATTTGCATCGCCAGTTCCAGATCAGTTGCCCCCTTCTGGCTTCCAAGGGAATTAACAGGCATTTGATACATAAACATACACACAGGGAAATATTCATGAAGTAAAAATTAACTTAAAAACTAAATATCCCACTACAATGAACAATATGCATCACTGAAAATCTTTATAGAGACCTACTACAAGATCTCAGGAACAAAATGCCAAAACAAACAAAAAACCAAAGAGTACACTTAATAATTTGGTCTCCAGGCACTGCCAACATCAAGTGTGTAAGTATACTCCTTATAGAACTTATATACTTTCTGTAGTAAGATATAGTCATACAACCCATGGAAAATAGAGAAATCATCCATTACCTCAAAAAAAAAAAAAAAAAAAAAAGGAATATTAACAAGTGGGAGCACCTAAAAGTATGTTTATAAAGGGGTTGGAGAGATGGCTCAGAGGTTAAGAGCAAAGGCCGCTCTTTTAGAGGACCTAGGCTATAGCACCCACATGGCATCTCACAATCGTCTGTAACTCTAGTTTCAGGGATCTCTATTCTGACCAACACCAGGAAAAACACTCACATCATAAGAATTAAAAAAAAAAAAATTCTGGGTATGGTGGTTTATCAGTTAAGGGAGCTGAGGCAGGGGGAATGCTATGAGTTTCAGCCAATTCAAGTAACATAGTGAATTCTTAGCCAGCTTGAAATATAGAGTAGGGCCTGTCTTAAAAACAATTCCCCCAAGGAGGCTAATGAGATATGGCTCAGCGGTTAAGAGCACTGACTGGTCTTCCAGAAGTCAATCCCATCAACCACATGGTGGCTCACAACCATCTCTAATGGGATCTGATGCCCTCTTCTGGTGTGTCTGAGGACAGCGACGGTGTACCCACAAACATTAAAAACAACAACCAAAACCAAGAAACGGCCACCTCCCCTAAAGTTCTGTTGCTCCTTTTCAGTTCAAGGAAGGCATTTAAAGGAAGGAAGGAAGGAACTCATATATCTCTGCCATTCTAGATATTTATTTCTTCAACATTCTTTTCATACAAAATTTGGACTCATCTCCAATACCCCACGTTAAGGCCCGAGAACCTTATACCAAATTTGAGTCACAGACACAAAACTACGAAAACCAAAGTCATGGAGTAGTACAAGAAAAACCTGGAGCTCCTTCCTAATTTTAGATCTCCAACTATACCCGGGATTTTCTTTTAATCTTATTTTACGTTGTAATGCTCCATGGGCCGCCGACTCACCACTAGCTTGCTGCCCTTCTGCCCACCGCAACTCCAGAGTCCGTCGCGAGCTCAGCCGCCGGAAGGAAGCGACAGCCGCCCACACGCCCGCCCGCGCGTCCCCCGAGTGCCCTTGGGCCACGCCGCGCCCGGCTGTAGGCTGCAGGGCCACTCAGCGCCGCTGAACGCCCGGGACCAGAGCGGAGCGCCAGGCGGCGGCCTCCTCCCGGTTGACACCTGCAGGCCTGCGGCCGAGCCAGGCCTCGCGATCGCGGCCTCATCCTACCTGCGTTCCCACTACGACGATCTGAGGCAGCTGGATGATGTCGGCGCCCACCGTGTTGAAGACGTCCTGCAGTTTATTGATGACCGGGATCAGCGCCTCCATGACTCCGGAAACACTGGACCCTACTCAGCAGGCCACTGCAATGAATGGGGACGCGGCCCGCAGCCCGCTAGCTTCCTCTTCTCCTCCGCCCTCTCCTCGGGAGCCCGCACCCATTGGGCCGGGCCGCCACCTCCCAGCCCGCTCCCGGCAGGCCACGCGCCACGCCAGAGGTGGGGCGCGCAAAGACTGCCGGGAGATGTAGTTCACGCTGAGTGGAACGCGAAGGCCTATTCCAGAAGGTTTCAGGTATTGATCTAAACTGGGCGGTTAAGGAAGCGGGGTCCGTGAATCTTAGTCTACTATAGTCAAAACGCTAGAGAACAGCTAGACGAATAAGGATTGTTAAAGTGTTAGGTATGAGTATGCCTCCGGGAGTCCCAAACAAACCACGGGAGACTTAGGCAAGAGGATACCAAAATCTGCGCTACATAGTGAAACCCTGTGTTAAAAGAAAGAAATGGAGTCTGTTGATTAACCAATGTTATTTCCTTATTAGAAGCAATACTTTATGAAGAGCAATCAGGGAAACTTTAGGGAAATTTAAAGAATGTCTCAAGATATTTCCACTGCTCTAGTCTACCCTCCAAGAGAGTTTATCTGGTCAAAGTTCCGAGACTGAATAATGATCCCTTAGTCTTAAAGTAGACATCTGTATCACGCACACCAAACATTACTTAAGGTACAGTGCAGAAATGAGGGTAGAAAGAATTAAAGAAACCAAGGATTGGGAAAGCTACTATCTAATTACGATGCTGCGGTTGTAGTCATGAGTACACAACGCTATATACTTATACAAGATTGGACTCTCTGGCTATCTATCTATCATAGAAACAGGAGGTGCCTATGAAGCTCCATCCTTTCTAAAGGACCAGTAACTGTTCACGTTTGCTGGAGTTGGGGGTTAGTTTTTTTTTTTTTTTTTTTTTTTTTACTATACCCACTAGAGCTAATAAGTGGGAAGAAAAAGGGGGTCCCAGAAAGGAAGGGAAAATATCAGAGGATAATGAGAGTAATAATCACAATATGCTGGATTATGAGACTGCCAAACATAAAGAAACAGTAACTCGGAGCCACAAACTCCTCAGTCTGAGAGGAATGAAAAGTCAAGCAAAACTTGCTGCTATCCATCCATGATAGCCATGAGCACTCATAGTCAGGAAGGTGTGGATTGTGTAACTGGAGGGTTACCGTTTACCTGAAGCATATGCCATAGGAGACAGGCTTACAGTTCAGCAGACAATGGCTGATGAATAGTTTTTGATAAACACATAAATAAAAGAATCTGAAGATTCAGAAGTAGTTTTTAGACATCTTGGCAAATGTTGTGACCTTCCCTTTTTTCTTTTAAAAACAAAGATTTCAGAATCCAAAGCCAAGTGCAGCAGCATATATGTAACCTCAGACTGAGAAGGCAGAGACAAGGGTCAGCTCTGCTGTCTCCATAGTGAGCTCCAGGCTAGCCAGAGCTACATACAGTTTATCTCCAAGAAAAAAAAAGCAGATGTTTTAATTCCAGGTTACTTTATAATATTACATATCAATAAATAAAACACTATCCACATGACCTCACAACTCTCTGTTAAGATGATGTTTCTTATTTTCTATAAGAAAGACAGATAAAGTTAATTTTAGGATTTTCCTAAAAAGACTCAGACATAGCTTTTCTCAGGAAAAGACATAAAATAAGTATGAGTGCAGAAAGTCCCCAAGAATGAACCACACAGAGACCAAAACCCAGACATGAGAGACAGGAGAAGAGCCATTTCTGGGACTGTGTCAAGCTGCTGTGCTGGCTCCATGACTCTCACCGTTTCCAGTGGATATGGCTGTGTGGGAAATGTTCTCTCATGGTTCCTAAACCGTGTGTTTCCCTGGTGTAGTATAACAGCCACAGGAGGGAGCCAGGCCAAAAGAGGCAGTGTGCACAACCCTTGAAAGAAGACACAAAGGACTCTGTTAGTGACATGGACACTAACAGACTTAGCATAGAGCTGCCCTGTGGTACCAGAGCTCTCCACAGGCAGGATTCCTCCCTTCCTAACCTGTGCTCTCTTTCACCAAGCACTCTCCCTCCTCCTTACCTCTATCCCCACCCCCTGGTCACATCCTCTACAGTCTGCCTCACACTCAATTTCTTCAGAATCCACATAAGCTGGATTCCGCGGGAAAGATCCTTCTAGGCTCACAGACATCTTAAGGCTCATGCCCTATAAATGGGACAAAGTGATTTTGTAAAGGAAAGATTAAATACTCATCTGAATGTTGGTGGCCATGCCTACTTGGTTTCCTTGAGATTCCATTTTCCATGGTTTGTTATCCCTTATGTGGATGTGTCTCTTCTGCTTGGTGTGGGAGGCAGAGACAATCCGCTAAACAGCTGACTAACCTGCCTCCTTACCTCTTTCCGTTGCCTTCTGCTGTTCCTGTTTGTGGCTATGGGTGCCTCCTGGGGCTGGTCCTTGGTAGATGTCAATGGTCCTTGTCAATTTCATATTCGTAGTTCCATTACTGGGGACCTTCCATGCAGAATATTGCTTGCTTACAGTATGATTCACATCTACTTTTTGGTAGATTCCCTTGATAACATCAATAGCATCAGTTTGTCCAGAGTTCTGTTTGTTGTCAGATTCCTCCAAGAAGGACAAAACATCCAGAAATGTGTTACTGAGTTGGAAATTTCTGTCTCCTCAATCTCAGCCTCCACATGTGTTCCCTTAGATGTGTCAGCACAGAAGTCATCATTCTCTGTCTGCAGCATTAGTACTCACTCCATTTACAGGACTGTCCTGTGGGGCAGAATTCAAAGGTAAGCTGATATGTATAAATCAGGTGAGCTGGACCTACAAAAACCCTTCCTATTTTTGTCATTTACCTGCTGCACACTGTTGTCTTTCCCCCCCCCCCCGAGGCCATCATGAATGTGGGCAGAGCCAATTCACTCAATTTCTTCTTCTTTTTTTAAAAAAATTTATTTATTTATTTATTTTATATTTTTATTGGATATTTTATTTACATTTCAGATGTTATCCCCTTTCCCCATTTCCTCCCCACCCAGAAACCCCCTATCCCAGCTCCCCTCCTCCTGCTTCTATGAGGGTGTGCCCCCACCCACTCACCCACCCCCACCTCCCTGCCCGAGAATTCCCCCACACTGGGGCATCCAGCCTTCACAGTACCAAGGATCTCCTCTCCCACCTGACCTGATAAGGCCATCCTCCCCTACATATACAGCTGGAGCCACTCCATCTCTTCTGTAAAGGAAATGGAGGGAAGATAATATGCCATGCAGGCTACTTAATTGTTTTTTTCAAAGATGTACTATTTGCCCTGAGATATAATGGCACTTATTTTAGAAGAGTATATCATTTCTTTCCAGGGTTTCTCTAAAGCATGTTGTTCTTGCTGTGTTGAAGTTTTCCTCTGTCATGTGGCTCAGAAAACACAAAGTGTTCACCAGGCTGGAGATGGACCACCCTGTTTGACTAGATGCTGATAGTAAATTTGCATCACTCAGATCTGTGCAGGAAAATTTGTTTGCCATGTCCTTCACCTCAAAAGGTGGAGGATGGAACCACGACACTATATAATAATAATAATAATAATAATAATAATAATAATAATAATAATGATAATAAAAAAGCAGTCACAGGAGTCTTATACAAATATATACAAATGTCAATTTGTATATAATGAAAACCAAAGCTATCTCTAGCATTGTAATCATGTGGTCAGAGATAAAAACAAAACAAAATAAAACAAAAAACCAACACAATCACAAAGCAGTTTTGAGAAACCTAATAAAGATCAGACCTGGACACAACTTCACTCTCAGAGGTTGAAACAAAGGGCAGAGACAAAGAACTGGTTGATTGAAATGATGAACAAATCAACAAATCCTTGACTGAATCACCCAGAGAAGACAGAAACTGTTGAAATGTGAGATATGGGAGAGACAAGCAGGATCCATGGGAACTCTAGCCAACCTCGAACTGCAGAGAGTTGAATATCCTCAAAGAAAGAAATTGCTCATTCCACGACACAGACACCAACATTGATATAAGAGGTGAACAAACATGGACCACCTTTTGCCTTCCTGTTGTCACATCCTGGGTGTGATGATACAGTCATGATCTTATGAGTACATATATAATGAGTAATGTAAGGAGATCAATATGAGCACAAGATTGAAAGAGTGATACAGTCTTTTCCAACAAGGACAGCCCAGGACCAAGAGCTTGCACCGTGGATCTTACTCACTAGCCATAAAGTACATTGGAGATCAATAATCCTCAAGATGTTTCACCAGAGAGACAAGGAAAGATCATTTCACTATTAGTCTACAAAGCTAGTATTACCTTAGTGCCAAAAACACCACACACACACACACACACACACACACACACACACACACGTAAGCACAAATGCATGTACATGCACATGCATGCACAATGTATTTTAATATCCTTGATGAAAATCGATATGTACATCTGAAAATAGATTCTTTGGTAGATCACACAACAAGCTGGTAAAGAGGTCAAGGGAAGAGGCCATGCTCAGCTACCAAGAATAAAATTCTGTTATTTTCTGAAATATATAGATACATATGGTTGGCCTTCTGTAACATGCCAGTTCCAGAGATATGCTGAGCCTAACTAGAGCCAAGGTTATGTAGGTGGAATCTTAATCAAAAGGGGAGAATTGTAGGCACATAACTGGCTGTGGCAATGTAACAGAGCTGATAAAAATTTTCCCAGTTTCCAAATTCCTTACTCTACACAGTTAAGATTTTAAATGCAATAAAATAAAATAGCATAAAGACAGAAGACAATATGGCAAAGCAAAATTATTGAAAGAGGACCTATTTTTGTGGGTGCAGTGAACTTTATTGATGGTATTCAAGGGACTCCCTAGGCCCCTCCCTTTATGATGAGAGTCTGGGATGGAAACTGTAAACTGTGAGGGAGATGTTCAGTGCTGGGCGGGGATCCTCAGCAACTGATGGCCTCTCTCTTGCTCACAGTATACTTGCTGGGGTGGGTGGTCCAGGCTTTCTTACTCCTTGGAAGCCATGAGGTCCACAACCCTGTTGCTGTAGCCATGCTCATTGTCTTACCAGGAAATGAGCTTTACAAAGTTGTCATTGAGAGCAATGTGACCAAGCCAGCTCAGTCAGTCAACAGGTTCTCCAGTGCAGGAGTGAGGATTAAAAAGAAAAAAAGACGATTAGACAATATTACAGCATGACCCCAGCCAGTTCTGAGGCTGAAGGCAGGTTTGTTTATTCCCACTTTTCTTTTAAACTCTTTTAATTACATGCAAGTATTTAGGTCAGTTCTGAGTTGAGGAACCAACAGTACAATAGATTCAAACAGTCAAGGAACAAACAAGGTGATAGACAAGGTCCCGTGATCACTCTCATGATTGCTGTTTCTAAGGGCTCATCAGGATGACAAAAATATCTGAGCCTCCTTCCCTGTCCTAGCCCACCCCACAGTCATATTTATGCCTGAGGCCTACTTCTTTGTTCTAGTCTAAGACTTGGATTCCTGACTGAAATTACTTCTCTGTTTTAGCCTAAAATTAGATTCCTGCCTGAACTTACTTCCTTGTCATGGCCCAATGTCAGATTCCTGCCAAGCAGCCTGAAAAGCTCTCCACAGCAGTGCCAGCCCCAGCATCAAAGGTGGAGGAGTGGAAGTTACTGTTGAAGTTGCAGGAGACAACCTGGTCCTCAGAGTAGCCCAGGATGCCCTTAAGTGGGTCCTCGGATGCCTCTAACACCTTCGTGATGTCATCATACTTGGCAGGTTTCTCCAGGCAGCATGTCAGATCCACAATGGATACACTGTGGGCAGGAACACGGAAGGCCATGCCAGTGAGCTTCCTGTTCAGCTCTGGGTTGACTTTGCCCACAGCCCTGGCAGCACCAGTGGATGCAGGAATGATGTTCTGTGCAGTCCTACCACCATCTTACTACAGATTACCAGAGGGGCTATCTTCAGTTTTCTGAGTGGCAGTGATGACATGAATTAGCTCCTGGGGGAACTAAGCAGTTTGTGGTGCAAGATGTATTGCTGACAATCTTGAGCGAGTCATATTTTTCGTGGTTCACACCCATCACAAATATGGGGGCATCAGCAGAAGGGGTGGGGATAATGACTTTTTGGCCCCACCCTTCAAATGTGCCTGGGCCCTTTCTATGGTGGTGAATTTGCCAGTAGACTCCATTTGCCAGTAGACCAGCATCACCCCATTTGAGGTTAGTGGGAGCTCACTCCTGGAAGATGGTGATGGCTTTTCTGTTGATGATGAGCTTCCCATTCTCAGCCTTGACTGTGTCGGTGAACTTGCCATGGGTGGAGTCATACTGGAACATAGATCATGAAATTGAGGTCAATGAAGGGGTCATTGATGGCAACAATCTCCACTTTGCCAGATGCAGAGAAGGTAGCCCTGGTAACCAGGCACGCAATATGTCCAAATCTGTTCATTCCAACCTTCACCACCATGTCTATAGGTTGAGGCAGGTGCTGAACGAGAAGGTGTGACTATTTGTGGAACAGGGAGGAGCAGAGACAAAAGAGGACCATTTAAAAAAAAATGAACACACAGCCAAAATCAATGCCTCAAACAAGAGCAGTGAGTACATGAATCAAAAGGAAACATAGATCATGGAACCCACAGCAACAGAGAGTAAATCTCTCAATATCAAGGACTAAGAGCCTAGGAATACCCCAGTGTATCAGGACACATGGTGGAGTCCAACTGCTCTCCATCCAATAAAAGTTTCTCTGCATCATCAGGACAAACATCAGCTCACTGCAGTGCCTTCTATGAACAAATTTTCATCCTTTCTCTCAAAGTTCTTCATGATGTCACTGCAAGGGATGGATCAGTAACAGAAGAGAATAACCTAAAGAAGTTTCTCTATACAAACCTAGGAACTGCATTATTTTTTATCATGACAGTGAACAAATCCTCAACAACATTCAACCAAAGGGACAAAGGTTTCCCTTCTCCCAGACTCTCAAAGGAGGGGGAAGGCTTGGCAGTTGGAGGAACTGGTGAATTGGTAAGATGGGTCAGAAGCAGCTAGTTACATGACTTGGGCGTGTCTTGATGCATCCAGTCACCCAACTTCTCCTACTTTCTAAAGTACTGGGGTTTCGTGATCTTTCCAACTAGTCAGCACAACCTGCTAGAGACCAAGCATTCAGACACAGGAGAAGGTGTGAGGCATTTGTGATGGGAAACATCAAATCTTGAGGAGGACATTTTGACTTTAATAACAGGAAACCCCATATTAAGATGGGACAGACTTATAGTAAAAGGACAGACTCAGGAACTCTATGAGAATCTGGATTAGGGACATGGACCTGGACTAGTTTGAGAGTGAACCTACAGGCTGCTTTAGTGGCTTTCTCAATATGACCATGTGTTCTCTAAAACTTACTACTTCACACATTATTACCTCTACACTGATACTCAAGTTCTTTATATTAAAAACCTATGGATAGACTAATAAAAGATGATACCCTTTGTTTGACACTCCAATGCTATGGGCTGTCTTTAGTGGACATAACATTTTTTTCCATTTTGGAGGAATAGGACATAGTGAGTCCAGAACATAGGTGATAGAATAGGCAAACTTTTGTGTTCTTCAAAGCTTGGAGAATATAATAATAGTGGAAATGTATTCAAAGTGCACATTGTGATGAAATTCCTTATTTTCAACAAGTATTTCATACTAGCAAAACATTTAAATCTGAAAAATTAAATTTAAAAATGCCAAAGAACCATGCTCATTTATGAATAAAATTATGAATGCTAGAAAATAAGTAACAAAAGTAAAAGCATAAATTAATCCAAAATCCACTGAAGAGATATAGATCAAAATGAATAAACCATGAAACAAACTCAAATTCAGTAGGTTAAAACAGATCAGGAACCAAACTTGGCCTCTCGAGGTGAAACCAGATCAACTGTGTCTATTTCCAAGTGATCATCAGTAATACCAAAGTCTGTGTGACCCATGTCTGAGTCCAAACACTGCAACCAACCAAGCAACAGCTTCTCTGTCTGTAGTGTGAGGATAAGACCCAGACCCAACCAGTACCTTTAATGGGCAGGATCTGCAAGTCCTCATAAAGGCTCCAGCGACATCATTACAAAAGGTAGCTAATCATGCTAGTCACAACCACAAGATTTTTTTTTTTTGCTTTGTATCTACCAGCACTGAATTACTTTTCTCATAACTATGACCAAATCCCTGAGAAACAACATACAGTACATAAGTTTTACTTAGTCTCTGGCTCTCAATGAACCTGAAGAGCATAGCTGGAGACCTGAGAAAATGGGTCTGAAGCAGCCACTTCTGTGGCTTTCATAACCTCCACAAACAGCACTCTCTCTATAAACCAGAAATTCAGAAACAGGAGATGGTTGGAGACCTCCATCATTCTGATTTAAGGAGGACATTTTGACTATTATGAGAGCAGCAATAACATCAAGCTTGAACAGACTCAGAGAGCTTTGTGCTGACCTCAGTGAGAGACATGGTTATTCACTAGTGAGAGAGCGAACACACAGGCTTCTTCAATGTCTTTTTCACTCAAGCCCTCAGATTCTGTGATGATTCTGCCTACCTCAAACCTCCCCATTGCCACAGGCAACATTCTGGATCCCCTTTTCTTAAACTCATATTAATGGGATGGAGGCCTGTCCTCAACATACTGATGTCATGAGGAAATGTGATGTCCCTTAAGATCCTCCCAGGGTATGTTTTATCTCCTGAGTTGCATGGTGGCAGGGGAAGAGTCATACTAGGATGGGAAATATAAAAACAAAGGGAAATCCCATGGGAAGTAATGAAGCTGATGGGTAGGATCCAAGTGCATGACATAGTCAAACTTCTTATTTTATTATTTTTTATTTGTTACTATATACATAGTAACAAGGTCTTAAGAATAAATATACTATATACCTAGTAACAAGGTCTTAAGAAATAAACCAATGTGCAAAATGTCAAAGATAAATGAAAAGAGGATAATAGAAAAATGGATGATTAAAAAAAAGCCACCTGAAGCAAATGCACAAACTAAATCCAAAACTATGAACAGTAAATCCAAATTCCTCCCCCAACACCAACCCACCAGGAAGCAAACTCACTGTGTTCAGGTCTGTGGGGATCACAGATGTTCAATTTAAAATATGGGAAATAAAAAAATAAAGATCTCAGAATATAATTCTGAGTCCAGCTGCTCTTGCCAACAAGCAGCTACCTTACAGCAGTGTAAGTATATGGCCTTCTGGGAGGCAGTAGGTCCTATATACCAGATCCAGTCCCAGCTGCTGCCATACAAGGGACTAGCATTTCTCACAATGTCTCCTTGTGAGCTCATGTGAGAGCTCCTAAACACATCCAATGCCACAACTCCTTACTAGGTTCTCCTTTTCATGGCTCCTCCCAAATCCATGGCATGAAGCAACTTCTGAGAGGCAGAGGTTGGTTTGGCTCAGGCTTGGTTCAAGCACAGCATGATGGAGGGCTCAGTGATGGCACTGGCAGCAGAGTGGGAGGCAACTGATTTCAGTGCATTAATAATCTCCCAGGTCTCCTAAGGACCTACTGCCTCCCAGCAGGCCACACACAGAAGGGTTCCCTAACTACTCAAACAGGACTGACTAAGGGAACTGAATGTCTAAACACATGAGACAGCATAGGACATATCACATCCAACCTGTGACAAAGACCTTTTACTCTTAATAGTAATGATCAATAATGACAAAGAAAATGAGACACCGAGGAAGATGTGGTTCTCTGGGGTATGGACACTGGCTTCAACTAGTTAGGAAGTTGTGTAGGGTTCATTAATGACCTTGAGACTTGGGACCTAAAATTCTGTATCAACACTTGGCTTTTACGGACTCATCATCTCTGCACTCGGTATTTAATGCCTTTTGCTTTGAACTTAGGCTGATGGTCTTAAAGAATGTGTTCCCTCACTGACACTGAGATGCTGTAAGATGTGTCCACTCTACTTCAGGGCATGTGAGGAATACAGACCACCAATGAATAAGCCTCATCACAACTGTCTATAGGATCCTTGTCTGACTTCCCATCAGAATCCCTAGATTTTATAAGGCAGGGATTGATATTTATACTATTATTGAGAAAGTCTTGTCATTTCAGATTACTATACACAAAACTCTTTTATTTCTAGAGCCATGGGAGATGGGGTCATGCCATCCTTTGCCCTCCAAAAAATGTCCTGGTTTGCATTATTACTAAACTATGGATATTGAGTTCATGTTACTGGAAATGCTGAAGTTAAAGCAAACCTACCATGAGATGGAGGGTAGAAGGAGGGTTTCTTTTTCCCTCCATTACTCAGTTTTTGTCCTTGCATGTTCAAATGAAGAACTACACTCAGAACATTATTCATTTGTTTTACATTCTTCTTAAGGCCTGATCTTTCTCTCTGCCCTGCATGGAGACAGGAATAGTCCAAACTATCATAAACTGTCAGAAAAGTATCATTGAGGAGATTTCCTGCAAAGTTTTCTCCCTGTCTTCTACTGTATGTTTTGAGGATGGACAGATGGAGAACTCCTGACTCTCCCTTGGGTTCCAGCTTGATTTAGTCCCTGTCACTGACATGGCCACATCCACTGTCGTCTGCCTGTATTTCTACTTGTAGGACCTGATGTCCATGTGTCAGCCTAGTCCTTCATCTGGACCTTGTCTTTTCCTCTTGCCTCTGCAACTGGACCCAAGCCTATCACTCTGATCTCACACCCAAGCTGCTTTGCCAACTTTTTTGCATCTTGGTTTTCATTCTTCTCTCATCACTGAAGACTTTGTTTCTATTTCTACTTGCCTCCTTTTGAAGCTGAAGTATACTGTTGCCTCTGAAATCTTTAATGTTTAATGTCACTGTGTGACCTGTGGATTGCTCTCAACCAAGCACAGAGAAGTGTTTGTGTGTGTGTGTGTGTGTGTGTGTGTGTGTGTGTGTAAAGAAAAGGAAAGTAAATGAAAAGAAAGGAAAGTAAAAAGAAGAGAAGAAAAACTAAAGACTGGTAGATAGCAGAGAGAGACAGAGAGGCATTTACTGTGTAACATATGACTGATCACTATTATTTGTAACTAAATTTGAAATAACCAAAGTTGTTCACCTCAGCAGAAGTTATCAATTAGTTAAAATGGGTGTGTCTGACAAATTCCTGCCTTTGAAAGTTCTACATATTGTGAATTTGTTACTCAGTAGATTCTGATAGTGTGGAAAGATACAAAATGTTCCTTTGTGTGCTTAGGATACACTCTCTTTTTAGGAGGGTACAACTGCCCATGAGTACCTTCCACTCAGCTGAGTTGAGTCTTGGCCAACTCTTTGTATTGAACAAATCATGTTTCAGAGGGGCCCAGGATTAGAGGCCAGTTGCTTTAGATGGCAATACATCCTGAACTGAAGTTTTCATTTTTATTTCTTCTCTTTCCAAATACTTCTGGGATCATCTATGGAAACCCTGTCTCTGAAGGAATTCCTCGACAGGGCCAGAGCACTGTCCTTGTGGTGTTGTGTAAACTATGTGAAATAGTGCTTAAGATCAAACCACCGTGGCATCTATCTGGGGAATGGCCTCCAAGTTATAATTATAATGAGCATCAAGAATACTATACAATCACTATTATTGTGGTAATGCCTACCTTACAAGAGGCTTGCAAAAACCCAACCATTATAACACAGTTCTTTTTTACATGTATTTATCTTGTGTTTTTCTACGTATGTATGTGAGTTTATATGTATGCACACTCATGCCATGGCATATGTGTGAAGATCAGAAAACAAGTGGCAGGACTCAGTCCTTCCTTCCAACATTCAGGTTCTTTGGATAGAACTCAAATGACCAGGATGGGTGACAAGCATCCTCACTCATTGAACCATCTTACTGGCCCCATAGTAAATTTTTGCCTTTATTTCTTAACAATTTTCAAATACAAACTATTCAGATATCCACAGGAGTGTAGCAGAGATGAGACCTAATATTCATCTATTCATCAAATTGTCTCAATCTCATGTGTGTTAATTTCGATAAAAGATAAAGCCAAGAGAAAAAAAGACAAATCTAGGCCGGTGTCAAAGCTCTGGCTCAGATCACTAAGAACCTCAACTGTGACTTGCCCTGCCTGAGTTGATATCTTCAGGTTCACTCTTCAGCCTGTGCTGACTACAGAGTTACCATCCTCTTCACCTCATGAACACAGAGGACTCTTCTGTATAGGGAACAGCTATTTCAGTGCTGGTGACTCTGGTATACAGGGAGCAACCAAGTCTAAGGATGCCTCTCCCTTATCACCTGAGGTACAGTTTAAGCTCTAAAAAAAGCATCAGAACTCCAGGGTCTGAAGTGGCTTCTCTAGATTCAAAGACATTATCAACCAAGGAAGAGATTTTGTTCATATCTGAATTTTGTACAGACAATGAACTATTACTGTGCTCTATTCCATGGCCATAGGAGTAGCTATAGTTCCTTACAGTGTCTAAAGGAAGTCAAGTAATAATACATTTTGGATCTGAGAACATTATCATAAAAAAACTTCTGTGGCAACATCTATAACACAGGCTCCTCAGCAAGAAGATAAAAGGGGAGAGGAACACACAGGTTATCCCTGCACCTGATACAAAATTAGGAGCTCCAGGAATATCATAGTATCTGGTAAAATCAGCACAAACTGATACCACTGTCAGCCAAGGGAAACGCTGACTCCATTGTCAACAATGGCCATCTACAAAGCAGTTTGCTCATCACATTCTATGAACCAGCAGAAGTCAGGGAGTAGCCCTCAGTTTCTTCTAAAATATTACTCAGACTCAGATAAGTACCAGGGCTCTGGGCTTACCAGCCAATTCTCTGGATCCAAATATGCCTCAAGCAATGCAGGGCTTTTATTCATATATGGGATTTAGCCTGAGAAATCTCACAAAATCTCAGCCTAACAGCCGCACCACACACTCAGAGACCCATGCAGGTCTTGTGCTTGCTGCTTCAGTTTCTGTAATATGTGATATGCACCCTGCTTAGTGGATTCATAGGGCCACTTTCTCCTGGTGTTCTCTATACCCTTTCTCTATACCCTACAGTCTTTCCTCTGACTCTTTTGCAGGATTCTGGAGCTTGTAGGCCATCAAGTTTTAAGGAGTTTCCCAGGCTCTTTCTTTTCTTTGTTGTTGCTCTGTGCAACTTTTGTTTCCCTTTCTCGATCTTCTTCTTTTAAAAATGTTTGTTTTTCAGTCAATTCTTTATTGAGAAGGCAATAAAATGGAATAAAACAGGAAAGGCCATGCAAGACATGAGAGGAATTAATGAAGATTAATGTAAAGGATTGGAAATAAAATGCAAAGGGTCTCAATAGTGTCTGCGGGGAGTCTCACAGCCAGAATGGATGAAGAAGAGGACAGAGCCTGTGAGCTTGAGGTAGGAGGACTGGAACAGTCCAACAAGAATGGAGATGAGATCATAAAGTAACAGTGGACACTTCAGAACATGCTTGGCACACAGAGTTTGGACTAATTACAGGAGAAGGAAAACAATGTCACTCTAAGTTATAGAAAAAATTTCCAGGGAAACATAAGAAAGCTAACATTTCAAAAATTAGGAAAAAGATGCTGATTCATATACAACAAGTACTTAAAACAAAATGACCAGAAAAGAGACATCCTTTATTATATTACAATTAAAATGTTAAATATACAGAAAAAAAGAATATATGAAAACATATATTAAAAGAATATATTAAAAGCAGGAAGAAAGAAATACCAAGTCACACAAGGCAGGCCCATCAGAATATTAAGATCATGTAATTGAAAGCTTAAAAGCTGAAAATGCTTGTAATTTTTTATTTGTAATATAAAACAATAGCTTTGTAATGTATAACAATTTATTTGTAATATATAACAATTTATTTATTGTCAAAATAAATCCAGAAAACCTATTGTTACACGTTGCAAACCAAAAACTTTGCATGATAAAACTAGTGTAATATCATTTATCATGACCAAGCCAGCTATATAGAAAAGACTTCAAGCGGAATAGCAAAATTAATCTATAAAACCACAGAAAAGAATAGAACATTCTGGAATAATGGCAAAGCAAAACAGGAAGATGGGGAAAACCCAAACATACAAAATTAACAAAATGACAGAAATCAATGACCAACTCTGAGTATTACACAATAATATATAATTAAGAATATTCATGATATCAATTCCTCAATCAAAACACAAAGGTTAGCTAATTGTACACAGCTGTAGAACCACATTTGCTGACTTAAAGAAATGTACCTAACCATAAAAGATAGACACTACTTTACAGTAAAAGAGTCAAAAAATTTATTCCAAGATGATGAAGCTTAAAGATAAACAGGTGTTATGGTTCCAATACCTGATTAAATGGACTTCAAATAAAAACTAGTGAGTTATTATAAGGAATGTCACTTCATACTATATTAAGGATGACCTCACTATGAGACCATTCAAACTGCCTCCCCTCTAACACCCAATTTTATAAAACAAATACTCTTAAATCTGAACACACACACAGTTTTAGATGACCCCACTCTCATCAACTGACAGGTCTTCCCAACACAAAAACATGCAGATAAGCGTGTACATTAAATGACAGCATGTATCACAAGGACTTGACAGACATGTACAGAACATTCCATTAACACACTTTAGAATGCCCATTGTCTTAGATATCCATGAAATGTTCTCTAAAGTAGACAATATACGATGCCATAAACCATATGTTAACACATTCAGGGAACCTGCAATAAATCCTCTTATTTGATCTGAGTAGCATAAGACATCAACATCAAGAGAAACTCTGGAAGATACACAGACCCATGGAGATTTAATAACACACTACTGAACATACTATCTTTCTTCCTTGAGGAAATCACGAAGGAAATAAATCAATTCTAGAATCAAATTAAAATGAAAACATATATACCTGAACTTAGGATATACAATGAGAATAGTTTTAAGAGGGAAGTTTGTGACTCTGAATTCCCACATTAAGAAACCAAAGAGATCTGTCTCAAAAAGAAAAAAGAAAAGAATCCAAAGAGATATTGTCTTGCTTGCCTACTGGAACATGATGGGAAAACACACTTCATTTCCAGGACATGGAGAAGTCCAGTTAGTTACTGTTTAGAATCTTCCTCCTTACTGGTAGCTTTTGTGGTCCTGGAAGGTTCTATGCAATTGCTGGAGAAACATGTGATCAAATGTCTCACTTACCTGTGAACACTGTGAAGTACACTAATGACCAATATGGCAAGATATATTCATTGTATCAATAATGTCACAAATAATATGAGGGAATCAGCTGCTTTCCAACTGGATATAAGGCCTATTCCACAGGAGAAAATGTATGCCTAGTACTATACATCTAGTTAGGGAGCTCACAGGCCACAGAGGTGAATCTACTACTATTCCTCTACTAATGGACATAATATCAAGCTGCTGTATAGATTCAAATTGCTGTATGTGTAGATTAGTGCTCCTCAAAAAACCTCAACAGAGAGTTTCTTTGTACAGTTGATACTGGTTAATTCAGAAACTCACAACTGATAAAAGTGCAGAGCTTTTCTGTGAAGTGCTCAGCCACAAGTAGGGAATCGGTATTACTATCATCAGACCACAATAGGAGAGTGGACTGTAAGAGCCAGAAGCTATGGAGGAATAGATCAAAATAGTGTCTTCTGGACCTGACAGGATCAGTGTACTAATGAACTCATAGCAGCTGTGGTGCCTGCACAAAACCTGAATAAGATCAAGCTACTCAGCATTTCAGCATGGAGCCAGGAGGGAGTCATGAGACCCCACATCTAACAGAGGAGCTATAGACAATTAATAGTTTCTGAGAAATGGAGAGGTAGATTTTTAAAGGAGTGGCTTCTGGTAGGTTGGCCATGCTCCAGTGTATAGTTCAAAACCTAGTAGTATACTGCCTGAACAAATTAGAATCAGTGGGTTTTTACTTTTTAAATAAGCCCTCAAATTTGGAAAGGAGTTGGAGGTGAGTGTGGATGGATATAAGAGCAGTTAAGAAGACAAGTGGGGATAAATATGACCAAATACATGCATATGAAACTTTAAAAAAATACAATATATTTAAAAGAAAACAGAGTTTTCCAATCTATAAGTTAACAATACACCTTAGGATACTAGAACAAGCCTAACTCCCAATCAGATTATGAAAATAAAGATTATGTTCAAGGCAGAAATTAATGAAATGGAAATAGAAACTGTAAAAAGTAAATCAATGAAACAGAGGGCTGGTTCTTTTAAAAGATAAACAAGATTGACAAAGCATTATTAACCAAACTCAGAAAGAGTTGGCAGAGCATCAAATTAGCAAACTCAGAAATGAAAGGGAGCCATTACGAAAGACACTAATGAAGTCTTACCTTAAAACATTTATTTCACTAACTTAGATTGAGGCAGGTAAAAAAAAACCTCCCAACTAAAAAGTAAGGTCCAGACCAAGATAAATTCATGATGAATTTTACCAGACTTAAAAAAATAACTAACATCTATAAAATCGCAAAAGGAATATTTCTAAACATTGTCCTCTGATACTCTAAGCATATAAGGATTCAACAAAAATAGAAGTGTGGGATAATCTCCTTGATGGTTATAAAAAATTCTAAACAAAACATTTGCAAACCAATGCAAGTCATATCACAAAGAACACTCACTGTTCTTTATTTCAAATATGGGGATGTTTTGATGTATGTAAATGAAGAAATGTAATATATCACATAAATATATTACAGGAAACAATTCACATAGTCATCTTCATAGAAACAGAAAAGGATTTTGACAAAGTAAAAAAATCCTCTCATGCTAAAAGTACTAAAGAAGCACAGACTAAAAAGAACATATCCCAACATGATAAAGGCTACATATGACAAATCTATACCCTAACATTATATTAAATAGACAAAAATCTCAAAGAATTTTCACTAAAATCAGGAACAAGACAAAACTGTTCCCCTTTTTCACTCTTATTCAAAGTAATGCTCAAAATCATAGAATAATGTGAGAAGGAAACCAGGGGATACAATGGAAGCCTGCTCGACCAATGGGAATTCATAACTTGAAGTACTAGAAATCTGGTCAAATGCCCATGGCTTGGGTAGTCACAGGGTCTGGGGAAGAGGAGCCTATGACTGTTTTTGCTAAAAGACATATTGTTTAAAACAGTCTTCAAAATACACGTTTACATCCATAGATCTCTGTTGCTCTCAACCTTGTAAATCTCTTATTGCAGTGGTCAGATGGGAATGAGAATTCTCATAATTCGCTAAAGTGCTGAGAATAAATGCCCGTTGAATGTTCTGTCATATAAGCGAGACATCTGTGTCTCTGTCTCTATGGCCCAGGAAACATCTCAGAAGGAGGCCTGGGCAGAATATCAGAGCTGGAGAATGGGGCCAAGATATCGTATGTGTTTTGCACTGAAGAACTCCAAGATGTTTTAGTTCCTTATATAAGGATAGCACATGATCAAGACAGTCAACATTCTTCTGTGGTTGAGTAGGAACTCCTGAGGTTCCATTCCTAGTTGAGGAGTTATTTGCAATTGGAGATGAAGAGTTGTTACTTCAGGGGTTTGGACCCTACTAAATTTCATAATGGTGGATGGTCCCACACCCATATACATGTAGGCAGCAGTAAACATCATGAATTATTGAACTTCATTAATTTTTATTTACATGCATAGGTATTCTTTTTCTGAATGTATGTCTATGTACCACATACATACCTGGGGTCTGCAGAGACCAGAAGAAGGTTTCAGACACCCTGGGGTTGGAGTTGTAGATGGTTGTAAGCTGCTATATGGTTGCTAACCTTGGTCCTCTGAAAGCACAGCCAGTGCTCTTAACCACTGAGCTATCTATCCAGGCCAAGTGGATTGTTGTTGTTGTTATTGTTGTTGTTGTTACTATTATTTTTATAATTATCATGATTATAGAGGACATGAAGGTGGGAGAAGGAATTTTGAGGGGAAGTCAGTCTAGGGATATTGGGAGCAGGAATTTGAGTTGGCTATGATTAAGATACATTGTAGTATATGATACCCATACAATATACCCCACAGGCCCAAAGAAGTTAAACAAGAAGGAAGACCCACTCTGGAAATAAATCTGGAGATTCCTCAGAAAATTGGAAATAGATCTACCTGAAGACCCAGCTATACCATTCTTGGGCATATAACCAAAAAGTGTCCCACCATGTCATAGGGGCATGTGTTCCATTATGTTCATAGTGGCCTTGTTTGCGATAGCCAGAAGCTGGAAATAAACCAGATGTTCCACAATAGAAGAATGGATATAGAAAATGTGGTTCATTTACACAATGGAATACTACTCAGCTATTAAGAACAAGGACATCCTGAGTTTTGTGGGCAAATGGATGGAAATAGAAAATATCACTCTGAGTGAAGTAACTCAGACTCAAAAGGACATGCATGGTATGTACTCACTAATAAGTGGATATTAGCCAAAAAGTACAGAATACCCAGGATACAGTTTACAGAACTCAAGAAGTTTAACAAGTCGAAGGGCCCAAGAGAGGACACCTTAATCTCACTTGGGAGGGAGAAGAAAGCAATCACAGGACGGGGGAGGGAAGGAGGGACCTGGGTGTGAAAGAGGACGGGGAGGGGAAGAGGGGAACATGATCAAGTATTCAGTGGGGGAAAAGAACTGAAGCCCTGAGGGCCAGCAGAAAGAATGGAAACAGGCAACCTAGGGAGATAGGAGGTGGGGAAATCCTCCAGAATGTATCAGCAACCTGGGAGGTGAGGGACTCTTAGGACTCAAATGGAGAGACCTTGGGTGAAATGTCCTACAGTAGGGAGAAGGAACTTGTAAAGCCCACCTCCAGCACAATGACAGGGCATTGAGTGATAGGGTTGCCATCCCACAGTCAAAAACTCTGACCCAGAATTGTTCCTGTCTGAAAGAACTTCAGTGATGGAAATGGAGAGGATCCTGAGGAAAAGAAGGTCCAGTAACAGGCCCAAAGTGGGATCCAGCTCAAGGGAAGGGCCCAAGGCCTGACACTATTACTAAGGCTATGGAGCACTCACAAAAAGGGACCTATCATGACTGCCCTCTGAAAGACCCAACAATCAGCTGAAAGAGTCAGATGCAGATATTTGCACCCAACCAATGGACAGAAGCTACTGACCCCTGTGGTTGAATTAGAGAGAAAAGCTGGAAGAAGCTGAGGAGGAAGCTGACTCTGTAGGAGGACCAACAATCTCAATTAACCTGGACTCCCAAGATCTCTCAGACACTGGACCACCAACCAGGCAGCATATACCAGCTGATATGAGGCCCCCAACACAGGATTGGTGGGACTGAGTTCAGTCAGAGAAGGTGCACCTAACCCTCAAGAGATTGGAGGCCCTAGGGAGTGGAGAGGTTTGGTGAAGTGGGGGGTGGGATGGTGGGGACATCCTTGTTGAGACAGGGGTGAGAGAGGAGGTATGGGATATGGAACAGTCATAGAGTGGACCAGGGAAGGGATAAAATCTGGAGTGTAAAAAAAAAACACTTAAATAAAATTAAAAAAAAAAACAGAAGAAGGAAGAATCAAATGAGGATGTTTGAATCTCACATAGAAAGTGGAATAATCATAGAAGACAGAGGGAGGGAAGGATTGGGTGGGAGCAGGGAGGGGGCGGAGAATGGAGTTTCAGGATAATATGGGGAGAAGCAGAAAAGAGGGCCAGAGGGCCAGGAGAATAAATGGAAATCTGCAGCTGCCAGTGGAGGGAATCTCTAGGAAGTCCCAGAGACCTGGGATGGGGGAGGCTCCCAGGAGTTGATGTAGGTGACCTTAGCTGAGATGCCTAAAAGTGGGCATATGGAACCTGAAGAGGCCACATCCTATAGTCAGGTAGGGATAAGGGCACCAACCCAAAACTTTTGACCCCAAATTTGTCTGTCTAAACACGGAGGCCAATGGAATCAATAGCCAGCCCAACTTGAGACCCATTCCATGGGCAAATACCAATCCCTGATGCTATTAATGATACTCTGTTAGGCTTGCAGACAGGAGCTTAGCACAACTGTCCTCTGAGAGGCTCTATCCAGCAGCTGACTGAAGCAGATGCAGAGACCACAGCCAAATATGGATGGATGTCATGGGATCTCTTATGGAAAAGTTGGGGGAATGATTGAAGGCCTAGAAGGAGTTAGGAATTCCACAGGAAGACCAACAGAGTCAACTAGCATGGACCCTTGGGAGCTTCTTAGACATGGAACATCTTTTTAAATCCTAAACAATTTAAGTATATAGTAAGATCATGAGTACCTAGTCTTTGACCCTATCAGAGACATGAGCAGAAACAAATATTACTTGAGTATGCAGGAATGCAGCTTCCAAAAATTATAAAATGGTAGGGACAGCTGACTGGATAGTCCCCAACATTCTTTATAATGTTGGAATATCTATCTTCAGTCTTCTGGTCCAGAATATCTGATGGATTTTAAGGGAAGCAGAAATTATGAAGGACTAGATTACCTTGTCTTGTTAGAGATTACAGCACTTGACTATCCTGCATCCATTTGTTCTTTTTGGACAGCATTCTGTCTGTAGATGTTGTTAGGGCATTTCTTACCCAGTGGCTACCTTGCCACAATTGAAGCAACTTCACATGGAGGTTATTGTTGCTCATCATCTTCTCTGAAGTGGAATGGGGCTACTGTCAAGAGTCAAAAGATCTTTTAATAATGAAATAATTTTAAATGCCATATTCTGTCAATCCCTGAGGCTTTTGAAGACCATCTGTCTATTCATAGCATGCATGAAAAGCAAACATTGATTATCTCTACTACCTATTATTTGCTCAACCCAGAATGTATATTTCAGTGATGATCTAGATTAATAGGACATGACTTTGAGTTTAACTGACTATTAACTTGCATTACTTAATTATTCTAAACAGTCAGTAATGCAGCTATTAAAAGAAATGGGAATAAATCTTGTATTTTTAAATGAGTTTCTGGATATAATGTCTATCTAAGAGTTGAAACATACATAATTATGTAACAAAATCTTAAATTTTGTATCAATATACAAAGATTTATACTAATAAAAACCTTAAATGTGTATCAATATACAAACTTTTGCACCAATGTAACAAAATATGACCTTAATTCTGAATCAAAATATAAAGATCTCTACTAATGTAAGATTATGGCTATAAAATGTCTTTTGGTTTAAGAGTAGATTCAATAATCTTAAACTCTATTTGTCTAATTTCCTATAATATTTCTATATTCTCCTTTTTCTTTTCTTTTCTTTCTTTCTTTCTTTTTTTTTTTTTTGGTTTTGGTTTTTTCGAGACAGGGTTTCTCTGTGTAGCCCTGGCTGTCCTGGAACTCACTCGGTAAACCAGGCTGGCCTCGAACTCAGAAATCCACCTGCCTCTGCCTCCCAAGTGCTGGAATTAAAGGAATGCGCCACCACCGCCCGGCCTCCTTTTTCTTTTCAACCCCCTTCTTTTTATCTTAAGAAAGGATAGAAAAAAGGAAAGAGAAATTCTTGAATCTAATTTCCCTATTTGGTTTCCTCCATCTAAGACTATAATTATTTGTTAATCATTCCTTAAAATGACAATATATGTATAATTTATAAAATGACTAAAACCATATACCCCACCTTAAGAGACTAGGATGACAATCTCCTTATAATTGCTTTCTGCTGAAATGGGGCAAAGAATTTCTATTTGGGGGCCTAAAAGGAAATTGGGAAAATGGTTAAGTCAAAAGAAAGCTAACAATAGCATTTATTGTCCAGTCATGTGTTGAGAAAGTTCAAGGCTTAATTGATATCCTGACTGGAACAGTTTGAAAGGCTGGATGAACCAAGGTCATTTGGGATTAGCAGTCCTTTCTGAAGCTGTTCTAGAAGCATGTCTTTGGAAACAGTATCAGTTTGAGGCAGGATCTATCTGGGAGCTGGAACAACAGGTTTCAGTATCTCAGCATCTTTAAGGGTGAATCTTGTTGGGCTGTATCCTTGGTTGTTTTTTTTTTTTCCTATAAACATAAAGGTTTTAGAGGTAATATATATTTCTATATTAACATAATGTGTAGAACATGCAATATACATAGATCAGGTAAAGATGAATTTTTGTCCCTTGTTTGAGTAGGTGAAAGACAACTGTCTTTCTTTATGCTTAGTTTGAACATGTAACCAAACTGTAGCTTGTCATTTTATCCTTGACTACTTGGAAGGCTGACATATGAGAATAACCTGAGCCCCTTCTGCCCCTCGCCTGGGCCTGCTGCCTTCAGCAGACACCGGCCTGGTCTGCTCCTGTGTGGACACTGGATCCCAAGACATCCTAGAGGGACCACTGAAAACAGAGCGGCAGATAAGAACACTCACACACTGCTCTAAGCCCACCCCAGACCCATAACTGGGTGCAGGCAGCTCAGGTTCCAGAAGACACCCAAACTCCACCCCTGTGGAATATCACTCCCCTTCCACTCCTTGCCTGGGCCTGCTGCCTTCAGCAGACACCCACCTGGTCTGCTCCTGTGTGGACACTGGATCCCGAGACATCCTAGAGGGACCACTGAACACAGAGTGGCAGACACCCATCTGGTCTGCTTCTGTGTGGACACTGGATATCGAGAATCCTAGAGGTGACACTACCCCCAGAGAAGCGGACACCTAGCTGGTCTGCCTCGGTAGAGACACCATACACTGAGACATCCTAGAGGAGCCGCTGTACTCAGAGCAACTGAACCTCAGGAGTAAAAGATCAAAGAGACATCTGGACCATGAGGAGTTCAGACACAAGCAAGATAACAGGAAAGACAGGCTCCAGTCAGAGACAGTGAGTGCAGGCAGCACTAGAGTTAACCAGATGGCAAAAGGCAAGAACATAAGCAAAAGAATACAAAGTTACATGGCATCATCAGAACCCAGTTCTCCCATCATAGCAAGTCCTGAACACCCCATAACATCGGAAAAGGAAGATTCAGAATTAAAATCACTTCTCATGATTATGATAAAGGACTTTAAGAAGGACATAAATAACACTCTCAAAGAATTTAAGGAGAACACAGACAGGTAGAAGCCCTTAAAGAGGAAACACAAAAATTCCTTAAAAAATTGCAAGAAAACACAAGCAAACAGGTGAAGGAATTAATCAAAACCATCCAGGATCTAAAAATGGAAGTAGAAGCAATAAAGAAATCACAAAGGGAGACTACCCTGGAGACAGAAAACCTAGGGAAAAGATCAGGAGTCATAGACACAAGTATCACCAACAGAATACAAGAGATAGAAGAGAGAATCTCATGTGCAGAAGATACCATGGAAAACATTGACACAACTGTCAAAGAAAATGCAAAAATGCAAAATGCTACTAAGCCAAAACATCCAGGAAATCCAGGACACAATGAGAAGGCCAAATCTAAGGATAATAGGTACTGATGAGGGTGAAGACTCCCAACTTAAAGGACCAGTAAATATCTTCAACAAAATTATAGAAGAAAACTTCTCTAACCTACAGAAAGAGATGTCCATAAATATACAAGAAGCCTACAGAACACCAAATAGCCTAGACCAGAAAAGAAATACCTCCGTCACATACTAATCACAACATCAAATGTACAAAACAAAGAAAAAAATGCTAAAAGCAGTAAGGGAAAAAGGTAAAGTAACATATAAAGGCCAACCTATAAGAATTACACCAGACTTCTCATCAGAGACTATAAAAGCCAGAAGATCCTGGAATGATATCATACAGACCCTAAGAGAACATAAATGCTAGCCCAGACTACTATACCCAACAAAACTCTCAATCAATATTGATGGAGAAACCAAGATATTCCACAACAAAAGCAAATTTACACAATATCTTACCACTAATCCAGCACTTCAAAGGATAATTGGCAGAAAATCCCAACACAAGGAGGGATACTATAACCTAGAAAAATGAAGAAAGTAATCTTCCAACAACCCAAAAAGAAGATAACTACACAAACATAATTCTACCTCCAATAACAAAAATAACAGGAAGCGACATTCATTTTTCCTTAATATCTCTTAATATCAATGGACTCAACTCTCCAATAAAAAGACATAGACTATCAGACTGGATACATAAACATGACCCAGCATTTTGCTGCTTACAGGAAATGCACCTCTGTGACAAAGACAGACACTACCTCAGAGTAAAAGGATGGAAAACAATCTTCCAAGCAAATGGTCCTAAGAAACAAGCTGGAGTAGCGATTCTAATATCAAATAAAATCGATTTTCAACCAAAAGTAATCAAAAAAGATAAGGAAGGACACTTCATATTCATCAAAGGAAAAATGTACCAAGATAAACTCCCAATTCTGAACATCTATGCCCCAAATAAAAGAGCACCCACATACACAAAAGAAACTTTACTAAAGCTTGAAGCACACATTACACCTCACACAATAATAGTGGGGAAATTCAACACCCCACTCTCAGCAATGGACAGATCATGGAAACAAAAACTAAACACAGACACAATGAAATTAACAGAAGTTATAAACCAATTGAACTTAACTGACATCTATAGAACATTTCATCCTAAAACAAAAGAATATATCTTTTTCTCAGCACCTCATGGTACCTTATCCAAAATAGACCATATAATTGGTCACAAAACAGGCCTCAAGAGATACAAAAAGATTAAAATAATTCTTTGTACCCTATCAGACCACCATGGATTAAGGCTGGTCTTTAGTAATGACAAAAACAATGGAAAGCCCACATACACGTGGAAACTGAACAATGCTCTACTTAATGATGACTTGGTAAAGGAAGAAATAAAGAAATTAAAGACTTTTTAGAATTTAATGAAAATGGGGACACATCATACCAAAACTTGTGGGACTCCATGAAAGCAGTACTAAGAGGAAAACTCATAGCTCTAAGTACCTACAAAAAGAAACTGGAAAGAGCATACACTAACAACTTGACAGCACACCTAAAAGCGTTACAACAAAAAGAAGCAAATACACCCAAAAGGAGTAGACGGCAGGAAATAATCAAACTCAGAGCTGAAATCAACCAAGTAGAAACAGAAAGAACTATACAAAAGATCAACAAAACCAGGATCTGGTTCTTTGAGAAAATCAACAAGATAGACAAACCCTAAGCCAGACTAACCATAGGGTACAGAGACAGTATCCAAATTAATAAAATCAGAACTGAAAAGGGAGACATAACAACAGAAACTGAGGAAATTAAAAAAAAAAAACCATCAGATTCTACTACAAAGGCCTATACTCAACAAAATTGGAAAAACTGGATGAAATGGACAATTTCCTAGACAGATACCAAGTATCAAAATTAAATCAGGAGCAGATAAACCATCTAAACAGTCTTATAACCCCTAAAGAAATAGAAGCAGTCATTAAAAGTCTCCCCACCAAAAAAACTCCAGAACCAGATGGTTTTAGTGCAGAATTCTATCAGATCTTCCAGGAAGACCTAACACCCATTCTTTTCAAACTATTCCACAGAATAGAAAGAGAAGGAACAATACCCAATTCATTCTATGAAGCTACAATTACACTCATACCAAAGCCTCACAAAGATCCAACAAAGAAAGAGAACTTCAGACCAATCTCTCTTATGAATATTGATGCAAAAATAATCAATAAAATTCTCGCAAACTGAATCCAAGAACACATCAAAACAATCATTTATTGTGATCAAGTAGGCTTTATCCCAGGAATAAAGGGTTGGTTCAATATTTGGAAATCCATCAATGTAATCCACTACATAAATAAACTCAAAGAAAAAAACCACATGATCATCTCACTAGATGCCGAGAAAGCATTTGACAAAATTCAACACCCCTTCATTTTAAAAGTCTTGGAAAGATCAGGAATTCAAGGTCCATACCTAAACATAGTAAAAGCAATATACAGCAAACCAGTAGCCAACATCAAACTAAATGGAGAGAAACTTGAAGCAATACCATTAAGATCAGGGACTAGAAAAGGCTGCCCACTCTCACCCTACCTATTCAATATAGTACTGGAAATCCTGGCCAGAGCAATTAGACAACAAAAAGAGGTCAAAGGGATACAAATAGGAAAGGAAGAAGTCAAAATTTTACTATTTGCAGATAATATAAAAGTATACTTAAGTGACCTTGAAACTTCCACCAGAGAACTCCTAAACCTGATAAACAACTTCAGCAAAGTGGGTGGATATGAAATCAACTCAAACAAATCAGTAGCCTTCCTCTACTCAACAGATAAACAGACTGAGAAAAAAATTAGGGAAATGATACCCTTCACAGTAGTCACAAATAATATCAAATACCTTGGAGTGAATCTAACCAAGCAAGTGAAAGATCTGTATGACAAGAATTTCAAGTCTCTGAAGAAAGAAATTGAAGAAGATCTCAGATGATAGAAAGATCTCCCAAGCTTCTGGATTGGCAGGATTAACTTAGTAAAAATGGCCATCTTGCCAAAAGCAATCTACAGGTTCAATGCAATTCCCATAAAAATTCCAAATCAATTCTTCATAGAGATAGAAAGAGCAATTTGCAAATTCATTTGGAATAATAAAAAACCCAGGATAATGAGAACTATTCTCAACAATAAAAGAACTTCTGGGAGAATCACCATCCCTGACCTCAAACTGTACTATAGAGCAATAGTGATAAAAACGGCATGATATTGGTACAGAGACAGGCAGGAAGATCAATGGAATAGAACTGAAGATCCAGAAATGAGCCCACACACCTGTGGTCACTTGATCTTTGACAAAGGAGCTAAAACTATCCAGTGCAAAAAGGACAGCATTTTTTTTTATTGGATATTTTATTTACATTTCAGATGCCAATCCCTTTCCCCATTTTCCCTCCCCAGAAAACCCCTATCCCATGCCCCCCCTTTTCCATTTGGCTTTTATACAATTTTTTTTAGATGTTAATCAAGGGTTTTATAAGTATGGTAATGCTCAATCAGAAGTGTAACCTAATACCCAACCTAGCTATGTAAACTATCTTTGACTATTGGGGACATGTGAACTTCTGCCTCCATGCCCCCTCTCTCTTTCTCTCTCTTTTTCTCTCTCATTACGGAGCTTCTCATCTACTTCATCTTCTCCTCTCCTTACTCCATCTTTTCCTCTTGGTGCTCTTTTCCCCTTAGCTCCTCCTACATATTACCCTTCCTGTTAAAATAAAGCTTTTCTCTCAGAATACAATTAGAGCATAATTATTACTATTTGTACCAGTGAGGTACAAAACAGTCTTAATACCCAGTCCATCCTTTTGTTGACTAGCCAGAACCTCTGTCGTCTCTCTTAACTAGAACACTTAGTTTTGAACCTGGCTTTTTCTTGGGTTTAGAATGAATGTCAGCTGAGAACCCTCCACTCAGATCTTTTCCCTCAAGGTAAATAGCCAGGATTGGCTATGAGTCTATAGGTCTTCAATGCCATCAGAAATCCAGAATGACTAAATTAACTGAAGTTATGGAAAGCACTAAGCATAGCTTCTAAAACTTAGCCAATTTATAGAGACCGTTGAACACCTGGACAACCCCTATACTACCGAATGTTGGAGCATCAAATCTTCAGCCTTCTGACCCAAACTCATCTGACAAACTTTAGTGCTGCAGACTTATTAAGGGTTGGTTACTCTGTCTAGGCAGATATAATCAGTCGACTATTCTGCAAGTGAAGGACAGCATTTTCAACAAATGGTGCTGGCTCAACTGGACGTCAGTATGTAGAAGAATGCAAATTAATCCATTCTTATCCCCTTGTACAAAGCTCAAGTCCAAGTAGATAAAGGACCTCCACTTAAAACCAGATGCACTGAAACTAATTGAAGAAAAGGTGGGGAAGACCCTCGAATACCTAGGCACAGGGGAAAAGTTCCTGAACAGAACACCAATGGGGCTTATGCTCTTAAGATAAAGAATTGACAAATGGGACCTTATAAAATTGCAAAGCTTCTGTAAGGCAAAGGAAACTGTCTATAAAACAAAATGGCACCCAACAGTTTGGGAAAAGATCTTTACCAATCCTAGATCCGATAGAGGGCTAATATCCAATGTATACAAAGAACTCAAGAAATTAGACTCCAGACAACCAAATAACCCTATTAAAAATGGGGTACAGAGCTAAACAAAGAATTCTCAACTGAAGAAACTTGAATGGCTGAGAAGCACCTAAAGAAATGCTCAACATCCTTAGTCATCAGGGAAATGCAAATCGAAACAACCCTGAGATACCACCTCACACCAGTCAGAATGGCTAAGATCAAAAACTCAAGTGATAGTAGATGCTGGCGAGGATGTGGAGAAAGAGGAACACTCCTCCATTGTTAGTGGAATTGCAAGCTGGTACAACCACTCTGGAAATCAGTATGGCAGTTCCTCAGAAAACTGGATATAGCATTACCTGAGGATCCAGCTATACCACTCCTGGGCATATACCCAGAAGATGCCCCAACATATAACAAGGACATTTGCTCCATTATGTTCATAGCAGCCTTATTTATAATACCCAGAGACTGGAAACAACCCAGATGTCCTTCAACAGAGGAATGGATACAAAAAATGTGGTACATTTACACAATGGAGTATTACTCAGCTATTAAAAATAATGAATTCAAGAAATTCTTAGGTAAATGGATGGAACTAGAAATTATCATCCTGAGTGAATTAACCCAATCACAAAAGAACACACATGGTATTTACTCACTGATAAGTAGATGTTAGCCCAAAAGCATGGAATAGCCAAGACTCAACACACAGACCACATGAAGCTCATGAAGAAGAAAGACCAAGTGTGGATGCCTCAGTCCTACTTAGAAGTAACAGAAATACTCAAGGGAGCAAATATGGAAACAAAGTGTGGGACAGAAACTGAAGGAGGAACCATCTGGAGACCATTCCACCTGGGTCTCCATCCCAGGTACAGTCACCAAAGGTAGACACTGATGTGGATGGAGGAAGTGCATGCTGACAAGAGCCTAATATAACTGTCTCCTTAGAGATCTCCCAGAGACTGACACATTCAGAGGACGATGCTCACAGCTAACCACTGATCTGATCAAGGGTTTCCCAATGGAGAAGTTAGAGAGAAGACTGAAGGAGCAGAAACGGTTTGTAGCCCCATGAGGAGAGCAACAATACCAACCAACCAGAGCTCCCCAACGTCTAAACCACCAGCCTGGGAGCAGATAGGGAGGGACCCATGACTCCATCTTTACATGAAGGGGAGGATGGCCTTGTCTGGCATAGGTGGGAAAGGAGATTCTTGGTCCCATGAAGGATGAACACCGAGTGTGGGGGTGGGATTTGAGGGTGAGGAGGTGGGAGTGGGGGGGTGTAGGTGGGGGCATATCCTCATAGAAGCATGAGGAGGGGGGATGGGATAGGAGGTACCTGGGTGGTGGGGGGAAGGGGGATTAAGGGATAAAATCTGAAATGTAAATATAATATCCAATTAAAAAAAAGAAAAAAAGAGAGAATTACTTGAAGCTAGGTGTTAGGAACAAAGAGCTTTTCTGAAACTTGTTAAGGCTTTTTTTTAAGCCTCAAAGAAAAGACAAGAATGAGTTAAAAGTAGTAATGGGGGCTATTAGGGGAAGTAAAAGAAAGCTGAACTATCATTGGGAGTTTCATATATGCATGTAGTATTGTGAATAAATCCACCCCCACTGCCTCATCATTGCTTGCCTTCACAACTGTCATTTTAAACTCACTGAGTGCACTTAGTACTGCCAGCATGTGAATGGATGTAGTGCCAGCCCTTCGAATGTTAGTCACTTCCCTCTGTCAGCAGCCATGAATTGCTAATAGCTTCTCAGCTATGGGTGAGACCTCATGATCTTCTTCCACCCTTGTGCTGGAATTGTGGCTGCTTTTATCGTGAGCAAGTTTTATATATGTAGTCACAACTTGTGTGTGTTCATGGCCCTTCCATGTCCAGAAATCACTGTTTCACAGCTGTCTTCTCCTAGACTGTTCCTAAAGTCTGTTTCAGAAGATGAAACTCATATC
The DNA here is from genome assembly GCA_030674055.1 of Rhabdomys pumilio. Taxonomy (NCBI): domain Eukaryota; kingdom Metazoa; phylum Chordata; class Mammalia; order Rodentia; family Muridae; genus Rhabdomys; species Rhabdomys pumilio. The sequence continues at coordinate 1,905,229 of JANHMN010000011.1, forward strand.
CAGCTCTGTCAACGGGGCCAAGAACACGTGGTGGGTAGGCAATAGACCCTCTGGAAGAAATTACTACTATTATTCTACTAAATTGCATTAAACTTTCCCCTAAATACTTATATACACTGAAATTGGTGTCTGTTTCATTTCTCAGCAGAGCAGCCTTTTTTCTTTTTCTTTCTTTCTTTTTTTTTTTTTTTTTTTTTTTGGCAGGAGTTGGTAGTTAGTATAGAGAATCAGAATTAGTCACTGTGCAGAGAATAAGGAACTATAGAGAGAACAGGCTAAGAGACAACCAGTGGAGGACATTTCGAATTCTTTATGTATTCTGAATATTATTCTCCTGTCAGGTAAGTGTTGGCAAAGATCTGGGACTCTCTCAGGTTGCCTAAGCATCCCATTGTGTGGAAGGTTGTAAATATCATATAATCACACTTGTCATTTCTTGCTTGTTTTCTGAGCTACTAGAGTGCTATTTAGAAAGTTGCTGATTATAAAATACTTACCCACATGAGGAATTTTAAAACTACTATCTTGACCCTAATCCCAGGGCTTAAGAATCTGAGGTGGATCTAAGACAGTCTGTTTGAATGATGTCCAGGTGATCATATTATACCGTCAAGGTCTGGAAACTTCTGCATTAAGTGATATCTAATATCAGCAATGAGAAGCCCATGACTCATGTGGTCAGGTAATAACATTTTGTCTCACCTACATTACACCATTCTTCAGGAAAGGGTTGATGTGTCAAGTCACAACAGTAAGTGACAGACCAGGTTCCAGTCAGCACTTTCTGACAAAGCTATGTTGGCTACAAGCTCCCACTCTTGTAATGTTTCTGAGGGTCTAGGGCAGATACAGTTCAGCCTGGGACCACTGTTTTAACATGACACCCCATACAAAGTATGACAAGCTCTTAACTATCACACACCAATGCTCTCTGCAAATTCCCACGTAGGAAAAAAAAAACATGAAACCAAATGTTGATGAGCCAAGAACTATGTTTGTTGAAAGTGATCCTTCAGCCAAGGCCAACCGCTTTTATATAGTATTTGATAAAATGTGAACTTGTTCTTCATGGCCTAAAAAAGGAGATGTACTTATAGAAAATACGATCTCTGGAAAAATTCTACTTGTGACATTTCTTAGAATTTTCTTTAGTTTTTATTTTTTTGATGACTAGAAACTAGAAGTACCAGTATCCTGTCGGAAAAGCCTTTCTCTTCTCAGAAGGTCAAAATCATGCGTACTGAATACATATAATTCTGGTGGAAACAACAGTCAAGGCTTCAGAACCAATTTAAGGATATCTTTATTTACAAGATACAAACATTTCATATTTAACAAGAATTGAAGGGCTCAATTTTACAATGTTTTCAGTTATCTGCCTTTATGATCAAATATACAGATGTTACACTATATATACAGCACACCCAAGTTTGTACATTCACACCACTGCAAAATAGGGATGTTTATATTTTCACATTAGTGTCAACTATAAAATTCTGATGTGCCCTTTGAAACTCAATCAATGTCAAAAGAAAAATCAAAATAATACTTATTTTTTTAAATAACAGTTTTAAGTCCCTTAAAATATGAAATACCAGTTTGATTTTATATATGAATGATTATATGCTAATGATACCTATTACATATGTGAGTCCTCATATTTCATAATACACAATGCAATTCTGTCATCATTATGGGCTATATGGTCTGTTTTTACTTGATGAATTATTTAGTATTCACTTATTAAAATATACTAAAACTTGATTTATTTATTTATTTATTTATTTTTTATCAAATTGACCACAATGAATTTTAGGGCAAAGTGTGATCTTCATGTAACTTTCAGTGACCCCCCACCTCCAACAAATAAACTATCCTGTAGAAGCCATGTGTTTATTTTATCTTGAAATACAGAAAAGACACAGTATTTGGACATCCCCTTAGAGTAGAAAGTTGACTTGAGTAAAAAATAGCAGAAAAATGGCTTATAAAATGAAATTATTTTGTAAAAGCTTAAAGGAGAAATAAAGTAATGATATAATTTAGAGGCCAAGGTCAAACCTGAGCACAAGGATTTCACCAACAAACAAGTACATAGATATCTTCTATTTTATTTCCCTTGCGCAGTTCACATGGATACCAGTAGCCAGCCCATTTATCCAGTTCCTCTCATTCCTTTCAGTTGCTAAACTCAATGCTCTATATACCTGTAACCAAAGCAACATTGTCTCCTCCTGTAACCTAGCAAGATTGACGGGCTTGGGTAAAGGTGAATTATAACATTAAAAATACATGTGAATAATTTTGTTAAAATACTTAAATTAAAATGTACATAACATTTTGTTCTTTGGTGAGAATTGAAGATTAATAATTTTTACATTTATACATATAAAGTCACAGGCAGTGTTTTTAGAAAGATCTAGTTGTATAATACTTTTTTTTAAAATCTAGAGAACCTATAGTTTCATAGTTATATGAAAATAAAAAACTTGATTCTAATGAAACTTAGAATGAAGAGTTGGCAGGATTCGCTACAGATGTGAACGTAACTTTAACAAGAGGAAGTCTTTAGCCTCAGTTCTTACATTCATACATTCTCAAAGATCACAACGTTAAAGAACAAAACCACTAAGATAGTTCTGTCTTTCAAATCTTAGATTATACATACCATGTGCTTATCTTAGATCTATAGACATGAACGTCATATGATGTAGAAAAGCTACCTTACCTTCTACTCTCGCAACGAGAGATAAATAAAACCTGTGCTTTCTGGGAATTGATTTCCTCTTAGTCATGCTCATTTACCATGACAACCTCATGAGATCATGATTAAGAACGAATTGCAGACAATACACTCTGAATAACTTAAAGCTTTAGAAATAAACAAAAGATATCTGAAAATAATCGAAGGAGGGAAGACACTTCCATCTCAACAAAGAGGAGGAAAACAACAACAACAACAACAACAACAAAACTCAAAGAAAAAAAAAAACCCAAATCAGAATCATGAACTCCAGAAGTATTTTTGAGTAGAGGTTTTGAAGGTATCAGTGGCTCTTCAGTAACCCTAAAGTACCATGGAATTATAGTTTGCTTTACACAGTTCTGATGGCAACAGATACTCTTGATTAGAAAATCCCACAGGGAACATTTGCAAGGTTAATTCCTATATTAAAAAATTCATGTAGGTAATCCAATGAAGACAGTATAGCAGCCTTTTTGTTGAATTCATTTCACAGAAATGTACAACACAGCTGATAAAACAGAGTAGAGAGAACAAACTGTTTCACTATACATAGCCTTTGTAGGAATTAAACAGCTGATATGTCTGAAGTCATGGACCAATGCCTCCCTTCTTTCCCTGTGCTCAGCAGTTTGAATTATTATATCACTTCTAGGAAGTTGATTCTCTGTATACTGTAGCTTAGGGCCTTCATGTTAAGCTTTTAGTGTAAACTTATACCTGGAGAAATTTATTGCTTGGCATTATTACATAAGTGGCTAGTGGCATTTTCATTATTGAACTCCACATAAATCTTTAGATAAAAGCATGTACCACATCTCACCTTTACCAAATGGTAGACTTCCAACAAAAGCAACAATTAAGTTGAAAGTTGGAATGCTTTAAATGAATAACAATGCTACCAAAGAAATATTTGCTTAAGTTTGAAGGAAAGACACTTTCTTAAAGATGACTTTTGAAAGCACTAAATTAGAGGAAATAACACATTAAGAACCATATGGAACATTTATTTGATCAGGAAAGGAACTGATACTATGTTCAGGCTCAGTTTATCATGAAACCCCACTTATCTCAAAAAGAGGTTAGTTATTCTAACAACGTCTTGGAGTAGAGTTTATTTGAATTAGTTTTTTTGAATATGTATGTGCATGCACACTGTCCATGCATGTGTGTTCACATATATTTAGGGGATTGTGCGTATGTGTAGAGAGCTGAGGTTGGTGTCAGGTGACTTCCTTGGTGCCTCTCTACCTCATGCCTTGAGGCAAGGTTACTTGCTGGTCCTGTGCTCGCTGCTTTGGCTCACCTGTCTAGAGCACCTTTGCCAAGACTTCCTGGCCCCACCTTGTGCTGGCCTTGCTTGCCTGGCCTTTACATGGGTTCTGGAGATCTGACTGAATTGTTCCTCATCCTTGCAGGAAATTCTCCTTAGCCCCAGGGTTGACTTCTTAATAAGTAACTAATATTTTTCTATTACTTTTTTTTCCTACTAAATTTATTTGTGGTTATTTTGAGAGAGAGACGAGGAAAGCGGTTTGTGCTTGGCTCAGTGTGGAGAGAAGTAAAGGTGGCGACTGCAGAAGACCCTCTTCGGGCACTCACATTCCTCACTGAGTGAACATGAAGAGCATGCTAACACCGTTCTTATGAGTATCCTTTTAATAATCTAAGTTAAACTACACTAAATATCTAACCACATCCCTTCTATTCAAGAATTTGCTGGTGGGCAAACATGTAGTCCTCTTGCTGATCAAGTATTTGTTTTTTAAATAATCTGACGTAAATCTTCTAAGTGAGCTAGCCCACTCATTATTCTTTTCATATTTACAAAAGTTGTCCTTATTCTGATAGTCATTCTACATATTTACTGCTTCTATTTTTTTGAAATATGAAAAATATAATAAGTTGTATAGTTATTGTTTAATTTTGTCAACAGGTACCCTGCACACCTGGCTCCTTTTCTCCCACTCAAACACAGCATCATTGTTGACAACTAGAAAAGAGAAACAATGTACAATTTCTTTCTCATTTAGTAGGGAATAAGAAGTTAGCTTCTTGTTTCACCCATTAGTAATTTTAAATTAATGTTAATAGTCATGTCTGATATTTCATGGAGTAAAGCAACCTAATTGGTTCCCTTGTTCCTCTGGAGTAGAAAAAACAAGAGACGTTTCTTGTGCAATATGAGCTGTATAAATGTGGTGGTCTCAAATTCTGAAAAATTGTACTTCACATCTCAAGTGTGGCCCTTAAAGATTGTGTGTAGTAGAGACATTCTTATGGATTCCTAGGAAACAGTACAGTAAAAGTGGTAATGTTTGGAGAATGTAAAAGAAAGAAAAAAATTCTAATATGAGGAAAGTATTAAGTCAAACAGTCAACAACATAAGATTTTAGTCACAAGCACAATATAATAAACTAATAAAGTCTGTTCTTTAGCAGACTTTATAATAGATAACCATAGTTTATCTGAGAGTCCATGGGATAAAAAGGGAGAATAATTCTGCACTTTCTTTAATGTTTCCCATCTCTTGGAAACTACATTATTGATTCTGAAATCCTGGTTTCAGCTATCTTTTCTAGTGAATGATTAAGCATAAATTTCCTTTACTAATAACTCTCTTCTCCCAGATAAGTCGGTACATGCATGAGCTCCACTTTGTAGCTGACAGAGGGAAAGCTCACACAGACACTTTGTGTTCATTATATGCTGTCCTCATTTATTTGTCATAACAGTCAGATGGAAAGGAGAACAGCAAACAGTAAATCAAAGTCTTCCATATATCCTGAGTCTCTATAAGGTCAGATGTCTTATATAGTTCAAGTTTTAGGAAGATTTTGTTATGTTGACATTAAATTACTATGACAATTATGTTGTTATAAAATGTAAAATAATCCATACTTTTTAAAATCTCTGTGACCAAAGTGCACTTAAATTGAGAATAATCAGAGTAGTTAAAAATAATAATGTTTAGTTAATATTCACTAAACTCTCATCTTTTATCTAAATAAGAATTAATAGCACCTTCTAAGAGAGGCACTGTTTTAAATAGGTACAGAACAAAAGAAACAGTACACTAAAAATACTGTTGGAAAACAAACTATATCTGACACCACGTAAATTACTGTTTTTTTTTTACTATAAAAATATCAATACACTTAGATTCTAATCAGTTCAACATAAATTACCATTTTTCTTAAGTTTAGAATGCTTATAAGTTTAGAAATAAAGTAGGTTTTATATTTAAAAAATTAACCAGAGTGAAAACAAAACTAAAGCTGAAGAGAAAAGCTGACATAGTCATACTTATCTTCAATACTATATACAGGCAAATTGACTCGTATTTAAGATATTTTATTATTAGGAATAATTCTACAAAACAAGTAATAGATTAAGTCAAAAAGTATCAACATTAGGAACCTATAATTTTTTGTGTTGTATAAGAACAGTAACTATTTACGCAGCATGAGACTTACAAACTAAATGAGTTCGTACAATACTAGAAACTGTCCCTGTACTTTTTTTTTTAAATACCATTGATCTATTTTGGTTACACGGAGGTATATCTTTCACACTGTTACAAGTCCTACATGTGAACAAGACACTGAAGGATTTCCTAAATGAAAGGCCCATTATAACCATGTAGTGATTCAATCAACTAACATTTTTTTTTTTTTTTTTCCTTCTCTCAAGACAAACATACACAGTTAAGGAATAGCTTATCAAAAAAGGTTCCGTTTTCCACATTATTTCAAAACTTCAACAGAAGAATGGCTCTGCACACTGATTTTACTACATATAAACATAGGAAAGCAGTCCCCAAACAATGTGTTTATGAAACCGTATTTCTCAATGCAAAGTGCTAAGAGACGAGGAGGAGAGCTGGGGATGTCTTGAGCTGTGTGCATTACTGGAGACTCCACACTGGCAGCTGCTCAAGTTTAGCATTCTGACTTTTTCTTGGGTCCAGGGAGATTGTTCAAGGTGGCTAGATGCTCACTTGGGCCATCTGGTGTCTCACCTGTGACAGCTAGAAGGATGATTTTCAGCCATTTTTGTTTCAGTTCCTCACTGTCTGCAGCAAAGCTGTGCACAGACTTGGACTGGGTCAGTTTGAAACTGTGTGGCAGATCTGCACTCTTAGGCATGTCGTCCACAATGTAGCCCAGGAGGGGTATGGTCGCCTGGGCTCTGACATCCTAAAAAAAGGACATTGTACATATAAGACATATTATTAAATAGGTAATGTGGTCCTTGCTCCTACAAACTCTCCCCTGACCTCTGTCTCACAGATCCTCACTGATGAACTCTCTTTGGACAAAGGTTGATTTTAGTGTCTGTCTATAGAGTCAACAATAGTGTCGGCTGAAGAGAATGAAGGAAGTAGAGCTGACATCCAGATGAGTGAAATGGCACTGGTGCAAAGCTTGCTTCTGTGGGAAGTTCATTCAAAGCCCATGCAGTTCTCCACTCAGTGAAGAGCCAAGATGGAGGGTGAATAACAGCAATCTCAATGTTTAAAGCCAGCAAGTATTACTAAGGATTAAAAATCATATTTTCTTTAATGATTCATTCATCTTAATTATTGTCAGAGAAAACATAAAAGTAGAATAGTATACCTTGGCATTTTTAGCGATTTTCTAAAAGTATCTTTTTTCTAGTTCTTGATGTAGGATGAGGCTAAAATCTGACAAATTTGATACATTGTTTCTAAAGTGCATGAATATATAATTGGTTTAAGTACTGTTTGCTTTCAAAGCAAACCAATCTACATACCAGGTTCTGGCTTATACAGAAAGCTAAACCATCGTTAGAGCTGACTCCAGGTGTCTAGCTTAGCTGTACATATGGGTCATAAAAACTTGTTACTGACAATTATTACCCCAGGATTTATGTAGACTCCTTCCTTTGAGCTCCTTTGTCCTTATGTTTCTAGCACTATCAACAAATAAAACCAAGCACAAAATGACTATGTCTACTCTTTACAAACGACTTGCTCCCCCTTTACCTCCCTTTCCTTCATCTTACTCATTATTCAACTTGCCTTTTCTCACATCTACTAAATAAGAATAAGAGATGAACAAGGATAATGACTTATCAAATGTATGATAAGCAACTATAAGAAGAACTATTGGTTTAAATCAACATAATCAACGTTTCCTTATTTTAAGATTAGATAGGACACAGTGAGCTCTTTGTTCTCCCGAGGGTTGGTTTCCACATGCACCCCTTTGTCCTGGCCATCCCATTCAAATATACATGACCTAGTTACCTGAGGAGCACCATACATGTACAGCACAAGGGGGTCTTGCTTGGGGATCACACACCATATTTTCTGCCAAGGTTTTGACTTTTCCATGTACTGGAGAAAACTGCACACCTCACTATTTCCTGATACTTCTGCTGATTCAATCTAAAAAATACAATGGAGAAAAAGAATAAACACAATGAATCAAATGGGGATGAAACATGACTCAAGGGAAGTATTTATAGAGTACTTATATATATACTTATAGTGTATGTATATAGCATGTCTCCTTTGGTTGCCTTGTAAAAAGGTATATTTACATTTACTAGTTTTTCTTTATCAGGATGAAATATGAAAATATTTTGAGGTCATCTTTAATTCCATATTACTAGACTTTGTACTTAAATAGTCAACATTTGTTGATTGTTTACTATACAGATTTGATTTTTGCTTGAGAAGTGTCTTATTCACACCAACACTGACAAGTTAAGTGCTTTCATTGTTGCTAAAGCTCAGAGCTTTTAATCAGATTCCCAAAGGATCCATATTGAGGGTTCGATGTGCTAATTTTGATGTAATGTGAGCTCAGTCTACCTGAATCAATGCATTCAACCTATGTTTCTAATGCTCTAATAATGTAAGGATATACAGTGAAAAAGGTAAGATGTGACCATCAATCACCTTTAGTATTAAGGTGATTAGAAGAGTCTCTCACTAGAGCAAACTTTTGAAAAGCAACTTAGCTTTCTGTTTTGCTTACTAACATATTAAGTACTGGATAATGGGAAACAGAACTATTTAGCTAAGATGCTTTATTAGAAGTAAACTGTTTAGCTTCTTTTCTTGTGTAGGGTAGTGCTACTCAGTTTTGTCCACAGGAGGTAAGGGAGATAACAGTGTGGCCTTCCTTTGTGCCAACTAATACAAGCTCACACTGGCAGCCAACAAACAGTTCTATAAAAGGGCAGAGCCCACATCAAGGCCACAATATGGATTTACATGAAGAAAGCAAACAAAGCCCAGCTGATTTGTATTTATAAAATTAAAAATAAAAGTTAAACATGTAGAGTTTTATATACTATGGTTCTAGCAGTAAAAATATAAGTCACTGGCAGAAGGTAACAATTTCTTCTCAAACTCTTCAAACTACAAAACACAAATCAGGCATGGAGCTGCATGCCTATACTCCAGTGCTTGTGAAGTGAAGGGAAAAGGCTCAGGGTCACCTTCGGCTAAAGTCAAGGACAGCTTAGGCTTTGTGAGACACTGTCTCAAGACAACAGCAGCAACAACAAGAAGAACAAATCCCAACAAAACAACAATGGAGACTTTCAAAGCAATTTAACTTTTTTATGGTACTTGTGGTAGTTAATCTTGACTGTTAACCCAAACGGATTTAGTATTAACTGAGACAGATTGGCAGCAGCTCAGACCATTAAGAGCCAGAGAGAAAGCAGTGCTTCACTTCTTGCTGGTTAAGACATCTTCCCCATTGTTGCTGCTGTTGCCATTTCTTTCTTTTTTCTTTTTTTTTTAAAGATTTATTTATTTTGCTTATATAAGTACCCTGTAGTTTTCTTCAGACACACCAGAAAAGGGTATCAGATCCCACTACAGATGGTTGTGAGGCACCATGTGGTTGCTGGGAATTGAACTCAGGACCTCTGGAAGAGCAGTCAGTGTTCTTAACCACTGAGCCATCTCTCCATCCCCTGCTGTTGCCATTTCTTGCTGACTCTAGAATCTAGCTGCTTGGCTTCCAACCTGTGCTGAAGATCAGCAACTTTCCAAGAATTGTGTAGGCCTGCAGTGCCAGATTGGTGTATGAGGTACTGAACTGAATAGCTATCAGGTTCTCTCAGCCTCTTCCACACACTGATGGGCCTTGTTGGACTACCCAGCTTGTACTGTGTCATACACATTCATTCTGCCAGTTCCGTTCCGCTAGAGCAGTGCTTCTCAACCTGTGGGGCATGAGCCGTTAGGGTGTCAAATGACCCTATCACAGGGGTCACCTAAGACTATAGAAAAACACAGACATTTACATTATGAGTCATAACAGTAGCAAAATTACAGTTAAGAAGTAGAAATGAAATTAATTTTATGGTTGGGGTCACCACAACATGAGGAACTCTATTAAAGAGTCACATGCGGCATTAAGAAGGTTGAGAACCACTGCTCTAGAGAAGCTAGCCTGAGAGAACCCAAGGCATGGTGTCTGATTTTTATGGATAAGTGCTGGTTCCAGATATAATCAAGGTGTGGTCCAAGGTAGATTAAGAAGCATCAGCCAGATGACAAACTGCAAGTCAGCTCCAGGCTATCACTGGTCTTTGTATGTCCCATAAGCTTTTAACACTTAACACTTTTAACAGATGTAGGTTTATAACCAGCTTGATGATAGCAAACACTAAAGAAGACACCACCCTCCCTCAAAAGGTTTAGTTCTTAATAACAGATCCATATTACAAAAATTCATATACTAAATGATATTACATTTTGAAAAGTTTTTTTTTCCTTAAAAAATTTGAACAGTGGCACAACAGTTTGAAAGGACAAAAAGAATCTCACAGGCTCAGGTTTGGCTTAGTTAAGTGCTTGCCCTGCATATGTGAAGACAGGAGTCCCACAAACACACATGGATGCACTGTGGGCATGCTGACCCGCCCATGATTCCGGCCTTGGAAGGCAGAGGTAGAGGACTCCTATGAGCAGGGTGGCCACCAAGACTAGCCATATCATCGTTATGAGTTCCGGGTTTGTTTGAGAGGCCCTGCCTCAGTGAGTAAGGAGGAAGGAAGAGCAATTGAGGATAATTCCTGATATCAGTCATGGGGCTACCTATGCACAAACACACATGTGCCTATATACCTCAAAACATGTGTATCTACACCAGGCAAGAACATGCAAACACATACATACATAAACACCACTAAAAGTGGAAAAAAATTTACAAATACATTGAGTTAAATACTTTAAGTTTTGTCGATAAATATGTTTTCTCCCTTAAAATACCTCTGTAAAATCCTTGTTTTGGCCTCTTGGCTTATAAAAAGATTTTCATCCATCTGCTTACAAAAAGCTTGCCTAGTGTTCTAGAGTGCACAGTACACTAACGGGCATAAGGTAAGGGCTCAGACATGCTCTGTGTGCACATGAGCACACTTGCCTTCTGCTTACAGATGCTACATTCTATGTGATTACATGACTTAATCAAATTCATGATTTTCTCTCAAGCATAAGGTTTTCCAAAAAGCTAAAGATTTTTTAAATTTTATCTATGCAGCCTGGACCTTCTCTTTACAAACTACAGTGTCAGACTCATTGTACTTTGCCACACCAATCAGCTGTTTCTATGACAGCCTTGAGGTTGTGGTTCTGGAATCCAGCAGAGCATCTCTCCCCATTTCTCCTACCACGAAAGCCTCATCCAGGCTGTAATACAAGGAATAGCTACATCCTAGGAGAATTCAGAAGTACAGTTTTGATTTGTGGGCTTATAATTTAACCTCAAATGGATATTGAAATTTAAGAGCTTTTCTCAGCTAACAAATGACTTTTGTATATTTGTTTGTAAGTGCTCAGTACACAATTATTGATTTTTCAACATTATTAATAAACTAAGTATATTTATGACTTTGGATGCAAAAAAATGTTATCCTATTTGTAGGTAATCTTGACTTTACTACCACAAGGCCTTATAGAAATTACCTTATTTTAACAACACATGGCTTTCAATGTAAATCAATTTCAAGTACAAGCTACTTTCGAGTTCCTTGGTGGCTGAGCCTGAACTAGCTCTAAATTATAAGTCAGATTTGCTTGAGATGTGCTTTGACAGTGGTCCATTCATGAAACTGTTCTCCCTGGCTATTACATAATCATAAAAACTGGCTTTCTTAACACAGTAAACTGAATTACTGTTTTAGGAAATAAAACAATACTTTACTTAAATTTGAAATTTTTTATGCAGTGTTTTCAACATTAATGCGACGAAATTGAAAGCTTTCCTATAAAAAATCCCAAACAAACCAACCAATAATTTGTACATCCTGCATTTCTATATCAGCAGGCAGGAGTCAAAGGTCACCAAACTAAAATAAAAGAATGTCTCCTGCTCACGGTTATCCTGAACATGAATGCAAAACCAAGTAAGACACATTGTTTGCATCTTTATGACTAAGAGTTTGTCATCTAAGAATATGAAGGCTTCACTATTTTTACCTCTAAAATGCCCCTTCTTTTCTTTTCTTCGCTGTCTGTGAATCCACTTATTATCTGGTAACAGTCTTTACAAACCTTGTTCAATCTTCCACCGTCATACTCAAGTTGAGCTTTGTAGTCAGAACATTTCCAACAAACCACCTTTAATTTTAAAAAGGATATTCAAAATGAATAATTAGGGTTAAGAATAATTATGACAAGTAGATTTAGGAACTATTCATTCATACATATAAGAGAAGGTTAAATACAAAAGTTATATTTTATTAGCCTAAGAACATTTCAAAAGATATTGAATACATCAGAGTATTTTAATAATGTCTGTAACAATCTGAGCACTGCTTTGACCTCTAAAGGTCCTTTGCCCTGGATGTACTATACCATCCTCCTCCTCTCACGGCTCCACATCTCAGAGGAAATAGCACAGCCATATAACAGCGTGCAGTAATTTCTGATGACTACTTCCGTACCTTCACAGATGCAGCATATTATGTCCTGTTGACTTTAATTTCTTTCTTTCTTTTTTTTTTTTTTTTGGTTTTTCGAGACAGGGTTTCTCTGTGTAGCCCTGGCTGTCCTGGAACTCACTCTATAGACCAGGCTGGCCTCAAACTCAGAAATTCGCCTGCCTCTGCCTCCCAAGTGCTGGGATTAAAGGTGTGCGCCACCACCGCCCGGCGACTTTAATTTCTAAAGGTCCTCAATCTTTTTTTAAAGTATAAGTTATTAGCACTCACATTTGGACTCCCAGAGCCTGAATGGTCCTTTCTACATCCTTAGGCTCCACCCTAACATTGTATAAGAACCTATTTCCCAAGTCTAGGCTAGAAGTCTCAAGATAGGAGTTTGGTACGTTCCTCTTACACTTAAAACTCCTTTAGTCTAAAGCCATGCGTGGTGGTGCATGCTTTTAGTCCCAGCACATAATGAATAGAGGCAGAGGCAGGAAGATCTTTGTGAGTTCAAAGACAGTCCAGTCTGCATAGAGAGTAGGGAGTTCCAGGACAGTAAGGGCTACACAGTAAGACTTTGTCTGAAAAATACCAAACCAACCCTACCCTGAAAAGACAAACCAAAACAAACAAGAAAAAAAACAATTTTCAGTCTTTACTTTGTTTCTAGTTAAAGAAAAAAATTACTAGTTATATTATATATTATATTATTAATATATATTACATATGATTAGCCTATCTTCAATGGCACTGACTTCCTACATCCCCAAAATGCCAAGCTCCTTCCTTTTTCCACCTCTTACAGTCCTTGAAGTCTCACGTTTCCTTCTTCTTTCTGGAAGAAGGTTCCTTCAGTGTTTAGGACAGAGCCTGACTATGGTGGAGTTTTAACTGTAGACTTCTGTGTTACTTGCCCATCTCCTATAAAGCTCTACAGGAGATGGTTATGGAATATTTTGTTCACCACACACGACAGCTACAGGATATCGATGAACAGATGAGCATAATGTAAATGCATGTGAGCAGATGGTGCTTTTGGAATTATTACCATTGTCTAGAAATTTTTTAGGTTTAAGTAATTATTTTCTTGCTTAGGAAAGTACTTTCCCCTCATACTTATAGTAGATAACGTTCATTTAAAAATGTGTGGTCTTTATGTAGTAGATTCATGGCAGTTGAAATACACAAAAACAATGGTCAAAGGTGAAGGGTGTGGCTCAGTGCTAGAACACAGACCTGCTGTTCAAAGCCTTGGGTTCAATTTCTACCCAACCTTGATATGTACCACAGTTTTCTCACGATCACAACAAAATTACCTTGGAGGTTTAGTGGTAGACATACATGTATCTGTGAACTCAATTCAACTATTTTATTTTCAAGTAGTGTCATCTTATTTGATAATCTATATACAAATACTTTTTATCTGTTGACCAAAGTTCAAGTATGCCAGTACCAGCATAAACAAACCCAAAGATCAATTAAAACAGTTTATTCTGAGATAGTTGTTTTTATTACTATTTAAATTTGATTACAAAATGCCTCACTACATTTAATCTCAGTGTCAGGAAAAGAAATGCAGGAAACTTTAAGTATAAAGAAGAACAAGTTAAGACTTGAGCTGTCTGATAGGCTGCCATGTCACCAGAGGAGGTAGCTGGGACCACATTACCCATCCTCATCTCAGAGACAGAATTAACTCCATTGTGCCTCAATTTCTGCCCCAGGGTTTCTGCTTATTTTCCCAGGCCTGCGAATGTCCCAGTAGCTGTCAACACTGGGCTTGAGAGTGACCGAGATGATAGCATCTGTGATCTAATGTGATAGAACATATTAGCTCACTCCAGTGCCTAGTGTTTTAGCATTCACATGACTACCTTATTGACTCAGACTTTTTAGGTGTCTGCTGCTAGTGCCATTCTTAGGCAGTCTGCTCTAGCTTTTTGTTTTTAGGGTCACCCACTGAACAAATGTATCATTACCAGGGGCTCAACCTGGAATACCTGTTCTTCATTCCCAACATGCCTCAGTTTTCCAACTTGCTTCCAGCTGTCCATTACCATGTGGCATTGAACTACAGAGATCTGTGTTTCCAATATTCAGTCATGACTTCCCTTATTTACCTATGACAGGCATCTACAATTCTCCCTTGTGTTTTCATTACACCTATTCTTCATGAACCTGGTCCTCTACCTTCTCTGGCCTGCACTGCTGAATTCTGGGATGGAAAAAAAAATCAGTGTTGTTAAGCTGCCTGGTGTCTGTCTGGATTTCTAGCTAAAAATTTCCAAAGGGTAATGAGTCCACTTGTGCCACTTTCACTTTCTCTCCACTTTCTCTCCTCTCATATACATGTCCCTTTCTCCTTTACTTTCAGCTGTCCATTCTGTCCAATTCAATAAAAATATAACACGGACCTTAAACACCCACATTTCTCACTACTAACACACCCAAACAGTAAAATCCCATCCAATTCACTTACATTTGCACCTGTTTTTCTCCCTTCTGTTCAAAGAGAAGACTTTTCCCTGCTCTGCAAAACCTGTAACTTTCACCTGTACCGCAGTTTCCATTTCTTGCCTTTTCAAACACATTAGCTTCTTTGATTATTAACACTCTAACCACATTCCTGTCACATTTATTTCTTTTAAATTGCCATGTCCAGCCACAGGATTTCCTAGCAATTTCACTCAGGGAAAATTTCCAAGCAATTTTCACTCCCTGCCCTACTGCAGGGAGGTGTGCAATGCTCCTCTCGATTCTCCTGCTTAGATGAGGACATTCTTCCTTTTAGACATCTAAACAAATATTATTCCCTCACATAGGTCTTCTTTTGTCTAATTAAATTTGGTCTGATTTCTTCTATTACTAATACTCTCCAGTTCAACTTTCTGGTTCTTTCTTATTTCATACATACTTATTTAAATTCTCATCTATTTTCTTCTTCACAATGTAATCTCACAATGTAAGCCAGGAGTTATTTCGTTGACCATATTTGTTTTCATCACGGGACAGCACAGTATTTTGCATACAGTTAGCTCCAAAATACACTTCCCAACCAAGTGATTATTAATGGTTTCTTTGTTTCCAGGCTGGTGATTTTATTTAACAATGGTGACAATGAAGAAGCCTCACTCACATGTCCACATGCCCGACAGTGATGCCGCCTTCTGGTCAGTGCATTGAAGGGCTCTTTGCACTTCATGCACATGGTCACCTCATTATCACGTATCCATCTTGGGGCTCGTTTTCCTAGCTCAGCAGTCTAAATGGGAAAGGCAGAATAACTTTTAATAGAACAAAAATTATTCCTTTTCTGTTGTTGATGATGTTGTTGTTTGACACAGGGTTTCTCTGTATAGTCCTGGTTGCACTGGAACTCACTCTGTAGACCAGGCTGGCCTTGAACTTACAGAGATCTGCCTGCCTTTGCCTCCCAAGTGCTAGGATTGAAGGCATGAGTCACCACTGCCCAGCCTATTATTCCTTTTAATAGCACATTACCAATATTGTTCAAACCATGTTCTGATACTCAAGATCTAGGAAAGGAAGTAAAAATTTTAAACCACTTCTGGACATTTAAGAGAGAATGACATTATTTCTTTTTTAAAAATTTTTATTGGATATTTTATTTATTTACAATACAGATGTCATCCCCTTTCTCCATTTTCCCTCCTTAGAACCCCCTATCCCATACCCCCTCCTCCTTTATGGTTTTATACCATTTTAGTTACATGCAAGTATTTAAGGTCAGTTCTAGGTTGAGGAACTAGCAATACAATAGATGCAAATAGCTAAGTAACAAACAAGACAATAAATATAATAGTCAAAGAAAAAGCAAGGCAATAAACAAAATTCCTTGAACACTCCCATGATAACTGTTTCTAAGGGCTTATTAGGATGACCAAAATATCTGAGCCAACTTCCCTGTCCTAGCCCAAAGTCATTTTCATGTCTTAAGCCTACTTCCTTGCTCTAGCCTAAAATTTAGATTCGTGTCTGAAATTACTTCTTTGTTTTAGCCCAATATTTAGATTCCTGTCTGAAATTACTTCTTTGTTCTAGCCTAATGTCAGATTCCTGCCTGAAGCATACTTCCTTGTCCTTGGCCAATGTCATATTCCTGCCAAGCAGCCCATATTCTTTTCCTTGGCCCATGTCAGATTCTTGCCAAGCAGTCCCAAAGGCTCCCCACCTCTCCCCCATTTTTTTATTTCATTAATAAGACTGAGCCTATCTTAGGTTGTTCTGACAAGAATGCCTTCCTTACCCAGCATGGAATATGCATTATCAAAAGCAATGCATTTCTGTCTTAGGTTGGTAAGGCTCTGTGCAGAATTGTACCTGTCCTTGGCTTACCAGCCAGTTAATTTAATAACTCTGTCTGGGGGGACATTATTTCTTAACAACTTATTTTGGGATTGCAAGGGAAAAGGTTCGTTAATGAAATGACTAGATAGCACTTTTGAAAACACAAGAAATGAAAGATCTTAAAGTTAAGAACTTACAGAAACTTCTAGGGGAATGTCATTTTCCTTTGCAATTGCATTTCTGAAAGTTTCATGCCTTTGATGAAAAGCATCAATACTCTCTTGAAGGGCCTAAGATATAAATTAAATACAAAACATACATTACAGTATTATACACATATTAATAGATATACTTTATCACATAAATAACTATAATGAGAATCATCTTTAAAGTTAGTTGCTTGTTCTTATATATTTAAGAAATTTAAATATATACTTATTCATTTTTTTTAAAAATTATTTTCTGAATGTTTTGCCTGGCATCTGTATTTTACAACACATGTATGTCTGGTGTCCACAGAGGTGAGAAGACATTGCATCCTATGGATAGTTTGGAGCTGCCATGTAAGTCTTGGGAATTAAACCTAGTTATCTCTCCAGGCCCCAATGTATACATTCCTTATGCACAGAGACTAAAAACCAGAAATAAAATAAAAGAGGTACCTTGATCCATTCTTCTTTGTCTTGCTCAGAACTGAAAAAAAAAAACCAAAGCTAAAATGAGTGAAGAGAACATTAAGAATTACAACTTGTAAATAAAAGTGATTTAATGTCACTCCGGATTCCTAGAGAATACAGGAGTATTTTGGAAATAATTAAAGAGACTGTAGTTCTTCTTAATACAGGATCAGACTGCTGTCTAACTTTGGTACCCATACATTTGATACCCATTTTGGTACCCTTACAATTTGATGGAAAACCATGACTTAACAACCACTGTCTAATTGTATCTACCAGATGATTCTGTGTATATGACATATTAGAAGATTAAAGATATTATAATTTTAAAAATATATCACAATTAAAAACCACTAACATCTACTCTCAGGAAAGATTATGATTATTCTTATAATCTTAAAAATTATCTTTGTCCTTGCACACATATAGGAGATGTGTAGCTTGGCCTTCATGTGGGTCCCAAACAACAGGAGCAGGGGCTATCGCAAAAACTGCTGCCTATACATGGGATATGTTCTCCTAGCTGGGCTGCCTTAACTGGCTTCCTCTGGGGGAGGAAGCACATAGCATTGCAGAGAATTGAAGTCCCAGGGTGAGGGGATACTCAGGGGGCCCCACCTGCTCAGAGGGAAGAGCTACACACATCTTTCAATAATAACTCTAAACAGTTGTGGTCTCAACTTTCCAACCAAAAGACTAGGCTAACTGAATGTGTTTAGAAACAAAGTCCATTTTTTCGTTGTTTATAAGAAACCTTTTTAGCTTTAAAGATAGGCACCACCTTAAAATGAAAAAAAGTATTCCAAGCAAATGAAATCTGGAATCAAGCAGGTGTTGTCAACCCAATATATGACAAATAAAATCAAACTAAAACTAATCAGAAAAGTCAAAGAAGGGCACTTCATTCTAATCAGGGAAACAATTCATCAGGCTAAGATTATAATATTAAGCATATATGCCAACCTCTGGTGTACCCAATTCCATAAAGAACCTACTATTACACAAACTCAACGATAGTAGTCAATCTCAACACTTCACTTTCTCCAGTACACATGTCATCTGGACAGAGAAACCTCAGGATCAAATGGCATCTTACTTTGAATGGACCTAACAGATATCTACAGAATATTCCACCTAAACATCAAAGAATACAGATTCTATTCACCAGCACATGGAAGCTTCTCTGAAATAGACCATATGCTAGAATACAAAACAAACGTTAACAAATACAGAAAAAATAAATAACTCCATGTATCCCAAATTTGACCATCATACAATAAAACTTAAAATCAACAGCCATCAAAACTGTACAAAGTATATGAACTAGTGGAAATAAAAAAAAAAAAACTTTACTATTAAATGATTAAATGGATCAAAGAAGAAACCAAGAAATGTAAGAAGGAACCAAACTGAAGTCATTTGAATAAAACTTCCATTTTGAATAGGAGTCAAATAAAATTTAAGTTCCCAAGACCTCCCTGGGTAATTGACACCGATTGGCAAGTTGAGACATGAATGCTAGGCAAGTCACCCTGCCACAGATGAATAACGCAGCCAATGGGAACAAGATAAGTGTACCACAGACATGTTCCTAAGGAAGTCCCCCATCCCTAAGTCCTGATTGGTAGAAAAATGTGACTGTAACTTGGCACAGATGTTTGTGGTTTTCAAGCTTAAAAGATCTGTAACATTCTGACTGGGGAGTTAGAGTGCATCAGCAGCTTAATTACAATCAGTTTTTCTCTGGAACTAAATGAAAATGAAAACAAAGCTTCTGAAACTCACATAAATGCATTTCAAACAGGGAAGTCTATAACCATACATTAAAAAATACAGATAAATGATTTATTGATGCAACTCAAAGAATTTGGAAGAACAAAACAAACCCAAACTCAGTAGATAGCAAGAAATAACAAAATTTAAGGCAAAATTAATGAAATAGAAACAGAGAAAATAATACAAAGAATATTGATTCTAAGAGCTTGTCTTTGGAGAAGATATAAAAGGTCAAGAGATCCTTTGTATTAAAAGAAATAAAGAGAAGACTCAAATCAAAGAATCAGAAAAGAACAGAAAAATATTACAATAGTCTAATAGACCAAAATAATTCAGATAAGGGAATACTTTAAAAACCGGCACCCATTAAGTTGGAAAGTTTGAAGGAAATAAATGAATTTATTGATTTGTCAAATACCAAAGTTAAACAAAAAGGAAGTAAAAATCTAAACAGATCAACAACAAAAGAAGAGATTGTAACAGTAATATAATAGGTAACAGTAGTAGTAGTAGTAGCAGTAGTAGTAGTAATAGTAATAACAACCTTTTAATTAAAAACAAAGCCCAGGCCCAGGTGGATTTAAAGTAGAATTCTACCAGACTTTCAGAGAAGAACTATATTTTAAAATTAAATAAACCAATATAAACTGAAGGATCACTTTGAAACTTGTTCAATGAAGCAATATTATTCTAAAAAAGCAAAAAACAAAAAAACTTACCACAAAACAAAAAAAACCCCACCCAAAACAGTAACAAAATCCCAAACAAAGGAAAACCAAGTAAAGATGAAATAAAAACCCAAACTACAGATCAATATTACTAATGAACTTAAATACAAGTAGCCTCAATGTAGGCATATATCAAGATCATCCACTATGCTCAAGTTGGTATTATCTTAGAAATGCAGGGATGGTTCCAATATGCACAAGTCAATTAATGTAATACATAACATAAATAGATTCCTAGGCAAAAATCATATGATCATCTTAATATAGGCAGAAGAGGCATTTGACAAAACCCAACAAGCCCTCATAGTAAAAGTCCTAGATGGCATAGGACTGGAGGAAACATCCTTTAATATGGTAAAGATTATATAAAACAAAGGCACAGCCAACACTATCCTAATAGAAGAAAAACATGAAGCAATCCAGAATTACACTGTGGAATGAGACAGGACTGTCCACTATTCCAGGTCTTTTCAGTGTATTATTTGCAGGACTCGCTGGAGCAAGTCAAGAGAAGAAAATCTAAGGGATACAGATAGAAAAGGAAGTCAAATTTTCCCTCTTTTCAGATGATATGTTATTATACATATGAGATACCAAAAATTCTACCAGAAAACTCCTAGCAACAATCAAAGACCTCAACAAAATGGCAGGATATAAAATTAAGTTAAAAAAAAAAAAAGACCTAGTAGCTTCTCTATATACCAATTACAAACATACTGAAAAGGAGATCACATGCTCCATTTTTCAGTAGCCTTAAAAAACAACAAATTAAAAATAAAAAAACCCAACCCAACCCAACCCAACCCAACCCAACCCAACCCAACCCAACCCAACCCAACCCAACAATAATAATTCAACCCACCACACTCATGAATAAGGAGTTAGAAATCTTTACAATAAAAACTTTAAATATCTCCAAAAAGTGACAGAAGAACACACTAGAAGGTGGAAAGTCTTCTTATTTTCATGGTAGAATTAATATTGTTAAATGACTATCCCATCAAAAGGAATTTACAGATTCAATATAAGCCTAATCAAAATATCTATAACATTCTTCACAGAAATGGACACTAAATCCTTACATTCATAGAGAACCACAAAAGCCTTGTTATTACCACATCAACCATGGGTAAAATGAACACTGGTGGAATTGCGGTTCCAGAGTTCAAGATACATTACAAAAGCATATTAATGAAATCATCAAGGTACTGGAAAAAAACCTATACAGATCAATATAACAAAATAAAAGATCCAAATGAGTGTTGATAAATACAGCTCTCATGTTTGTCAAAGATGCTGAAAATACACATTGAAGAAAAGGCAGCATCTGCAACAAGCGGTGCTGGGAAAACTGGATGTCCACTTGAGGAAGATTGAAATTAGACCTTATCAACAACCTTTCACAAAAATCAACTTCAAATGGATCAAAGACCTAAACGTTAAACCTTAAACACAAAAAGTGCTAGAAGAAAACATAGGTAGTACCCTACAATATACTCAATTGCTCTCAATCTGTGGGTCACAGATCTAATAGGTGGGCATATTCTACATATCAGATATTTATATTAAAATTCATAACAGTAACAAAATTAGAGTTAGGAAATAGCAACAAAATAATTTTATGGTTGCAGGTCACCACAACATGAGTAACTGTATTAAAGGATTGCATATTAGGAAGGTTCGGAACCACAGAAGTATAGGAAAGGACTGTTGGCATTTGCTCAGGAATTAAGGTCAATAGTTGGTCAATGAGATCTCATTAAACTAAAATGCTTTTGTACTCTTAAGAAAACAATCAATTGCATGAAGAGGAGGCTCATAAAATGGGACAAAGTTTTTGCTAGGTATACATCTGATTGAAGGTTAATATTTAGAATACTCTAAGAATTTAAAGAGCAAACAATAAAAAGACAACTAACTTAAAAATGGGCTATAAATTTGAATTTAGTTTTCAAAAGAAAATACAAAATAGGTTAAGAAATAATTCAAAAAGTGTTGAACAATTTTAGCAATTAGGGAATACAAATGAAAACAACCAAGATTTCATCTTGCTCTAGATAGAATGGATGAAAAAAAAAAAAAAAAAAAAAAAAAAAAAACAACTGTCAACAAACACTTGTAAGGTTGCAGGGAAAGGAGAACCTTGCTCACTGCTGATGTGAGTGTAAATTGGCTCTGTTACTATGGATATGGAAAGCAGTTTGGAGAATTCTCAGAATGCTAAAGTAGATCTACCATAAGGCCTGGCCATGCCACTCCTTGGTAGGTGTCCAAGACACAGTATCCTATGCCACAGATACAAAGTTCACTGCTGCTTTCTTACAACAGCTAGAAAATGGAAACTACTTAAACTTTCTTCAACTGACAAATAGATAACAGAAATGTGTTAACATACACAGTAGAATACTATTTAGCTGTAAAAAAATCTTATAATTTGTAGGTGAACAGCTGGAGGTAGAAAATATAAACTCAGACCCCAAAAGACAAACATCACTTATCCTCTCTTATTTGTGGATCCTAGTTATGAATCATCAGATGTGAATATATAATATGATGTAACTGCAGTAATTGGGAAAATTAAAAGGGACTATAGGGTAGAGATACTGAAACACAGATATTGTAAAGGAGGAAGTGGAAAAAACGGAGGGGGCTTTAACTGGTGAGGGAGGAAGAGAAGGTAATAGAGGGAGATGGAGGGAGGAAGGATAAATAACACTAAGTATGTTTAAAAAGACCTGGGGTTACTTTATTGTATAAGCCTACAAAAAATTTATGTGTATGTATATATGTACATATATATATATATATATATATATATATATATATATATATATATGTATTTGAGTTATACAAAATTGGGAAATAATGTTCCCAAGACTTACATACTATCTAATAAAAACCCAATGCTAGTCATTGAAAATTTCCTGTTGAGTTGTTTGGAGGAATATATGGGTTCCCAAACAACAAGGGCTACTGCTTTTGGGTTTAGTTTACTTCCAGAACTGAAAGGCAATACTATTGCTGAAGATAACATACTTTGAACATAGAACTTTGTTAGAGCTGAGCTAGATGTGACCTGGAAGTCTCCTGTGTAAAGACTAACTTTCTTAGTATCTGAAAGTGCTATGCCAAGCTGCCAAGGGAGAAAAGCAATCAACAGATCTACCTAGCAAAGCCTATGCACTATAATAAAAGCAAGCTGGCAAAACATTGATAGTGGCACAATAGAGGCCTGGGGTAACCAACAAAGGCACTTAAGATTCACTCAATAGGAGGAAACTCATGCCTGGTACTGTAAAGCTAACCATGGCTGGAGAGGTCATAGACTGGAGAGGAGAACCTGGAACTGTTATTTTCCTTAACAAATATAATTGCTCATTATATTTGAAATATTTATTTTTATGCAGCTATAGCTCTCACTCCTCATTAGAGCAGCTACTTTTTTCTGCTATGAATAGAGACTATTACAGAAATCTATATCTACTCAAAATGCATATAAAAATTATGGGGTGTTCAATTCTAAAAGATATATCTGCAATGAGACCATTATACCAAGACTCAAGAAAAATTGTGGAAGAAGGGTAGAAAGATTGTAAAATGCAAGGGCCAGGACAACTATTGTTATCTAGGTGTCCCCTAAGCATGACAGGGATAAAACACCCAAGACATCTCAACAATAAGGTTGCCTGAACAAGATCAGCATAATGACAACAGCAGTTGAAATACCAACTTGGACAACTGAAGATCTACAAGGCTTACTTCTGAAGGAAGAACTATAGTTGGTCAATTTCTACAAAGAGAGGGGGAATCAGCTTCCTCCATGAATAAACTCTCACAAAAGTTGTCCAATCCTTGGTAAGATTCTGCACAGAGCCTTACCAACCTAAGACAGAAGTGCATTGCTTTTGATAATGCATGCTAGGTAAGGAAGGCATTCTTGTCAGAACAACCCAAGATAGGCTCAGTCTTGTTAATGAAATAAAAAAAGGGGGAGAGGTGGGGAGCCTTTGGGACTGCTTGGCAAGAATCTGACATGGGCCAAGGACAAGAATATGGACTGCTTGGCAGGAATATGACATTGGTCAAGGACAAGGAAGTAGGCTTCAAGCAGGAATCTGACATTAGGCTAGAACAAAGAAGTAATTTCAGACAGGAATCTAAATTTTAGGCTAGAGCAAGGAAGTAGGCTTAAGAAATGAAAATGACTTTGAGCTAGGACAGGGAAGTTGGCTCAGATATTTTGGTCATCCTAATAAGCCCTTAGAAACAGTTATCATGGGAGTGTTCAAGGAATTTTGTTTATTGCCTTGCTTTTTCTTTGACTATTATATTTATTGTCTTGCTTGTTACTTGACTATTTGCAACTATTGAATTGCTAGTTCCTCAACCTAGAACTGACCTTAATACTTGCATGTAATTAAAATGGTATAAAAACAAAAAAACTTGTCCAATACTAAATGGCCATAGTCACATATAGATATACACATATGTATACACACATAACAATAACATTAAAGAAGACCATGAATTCGGGGACATGGGACAAATGAGGAGCTTGACAGTGGATGGAATAGTGAGAGTGATGTAGTTACAGTGTTCATGTTTAAAAAACCCAACAACAACCCCAAATCTTCTGTTGTTTATGACTGAATTAAACAAAATTAAAGTGAAAGATCTTTGAACAGTTTTTGGGCAGCTAGTTAACGTTTCTTCTTTTTTGATAAATGATTCTGCTTGTCTCTTTCTATTTGGCTTAACCAATACCATACATAACCTATTACAAATTAAGAAGAACATCAAATATTTTAAATTATGCAGAAAGGGGGTTTTACAGATGAATGGACTGTGAAATGTAATAATTCTCTTTAGGGGGAAATTTGCTTGACTCTATTAAAATTCCTTTTTGCCAACTAAAGTTGCACTTCCTCTACCTTGTAGGAAGCTTATAGTAAACCTGAAATTTTTCTTTGAGTGAACTCTGAATTAAGTCAGAACTTTAAAATGAGGCATTTAATTGAGGACATCAAATAGTGGTTTTGTTTGTTTGCACCTTAAGTAAGCTGGGGCCAAGTCTTCCTTCCAGCAGGTATAAGTATGGATGTTACTAGCAGGATGCTACTGAGGTGATGTGAGCTGAAAAGTGAGTTTCTTATTCTAGAGATAGAAGAAAGAACCAAGAAGCTGTCTCACTTTACATCCACTTGCAAAGGAAATACTGTTTTCTCCAATGGATTCTCACTAGGGATATTAGTCACACCCAAGGACAGGCCCCATGCCCAGCAGAAGATGGCCACGACAAAGTGAATTCAATGATACTCTATAGACTGTCATCTTCATACCACTTGGTTTGTTTTTGTTTTTTGTTTTTTTTTTCACCATACTGGCCTTTTGCAGTTTGACAGCACACCTGAAAGCTCTAGAACAAAAAGAAGCAAATACACCCAAGAGGAGTAGACGGGAGGAAATAATTAAACTCAGGGTTGAAATCAACCAAATAGAAACAAAAAGAACTATACAAAGAATCAATAAAACCAGGAGCTGGTTCTTGGAGAAAATCAACAAGATAGATAAACCCTTAGTCAGAGTAATCAGAGGGCAGAGAGACAGTACTCAAATTAATAAAATCAGATCTGAAAAGGGGGACATAACAACAGAAACTGAGGAAATCCAAAAAATCATCAGATCCTACTACAAAAGCCTATACTCAACAAAATTGGAAAATCTGGATGAAATGGACAACTTTCTAGACAAATACCAGTTATGAACGTTAAATCAGGAGCAGATAAACCATCTAAACAGTCCCATAACCCCTAAAAAAATAGAATCAGTCATTAAAAGTCTACCCACCAAAAAAAAAAAAAAAAAAATGTCCGGGACCAGATGGTTTCAGTGCAGAATTCTATCAGACCTTCAAGGAAGACCTAATACCAATTCTTTTCAAACTATTCCACAAAGTAGAAATAGAAGGAACACTACCCAATTCATTCTATGAAGCCACAATCACACTTATACCTAAACCACACAAAGACCCAACAAAGAAAGAGAACTTCAGACCAATCTCCCTAATGAATATCTATGCAAAAATACTCAATAAAATTCTCACGAACAGAATCCAAGAACACATCAAAGCAATCATCCATCATGATTAAGTAGGCTTTATCCCAGGAATGCAGAGTTGGTTCAATATACAGAAGTCCATCAATGTAATTTACTATATAAACAAATTCTCAACTGAGGAATCTTGAATGGTTGAGAAGCACCTAAAGAAGTGTTCAACATTCCTAGTCATCAAGGAAATGCAAATAAAAACAACACTGAAATTCCACCTCACACCAGTTAGAATGGCTAAGATTGAAAACACAGGTAATAGCAGATGCTGGCGAGGATGTGGAGAAAGAGGAACACTCCTCCATTGTTGGTGGGATTGTAAGCTGGTACAACCACTCCGGAAATCAGTCTGGTGGTACCTCAGAAAATTCAACATAGTATTACCTGAGGATCCAGCTATACCACTCCTGGGCATATACCCAGAAGATGTTTCAACGTACAACAGGGACACATGCTCCACTATGTTCATAGCAGCCAGAATTTGGAAAGAACCCAGATGTCCTTCAACAGAGGAATGGATACAGAAAATGTGGTACATTTACACTATGGAGTACTACTCAGCTATTAAAAACAATGAGTTCATGAAATTCTTAGGCAAATGGATGGAGCTTGAGAATATCATCCTGAGTGAGATAACCCAATCACAAAAGAACATACATGGCATGCACTCATTGATAAGTAGATATTAGCCCAAAAGCTCACAATACCTAAGACACAATGCATAGACCACATGAAACTCAAGAGGAAGAAGGAAGGCCAAAATGTGGGTGCTTTGGTTTTTGTTTTGTTTTTTTGTTTTGTTTTGTTTTTTTAAGAAGAGGTAGTAAAATACTCAACCAGAGCTCCCAGGGTCTAAACCTCTAGCCCGAGAACAGAAAGGGAGGGACTCATGGCTCCACTTGTATAGGTAACTGAGGGTGGCCTCGTTAGGTAACAGTGGAAGTAGAGGGCCATGGTCCCCAAAAGATTGGATCCATAGGGTTAGGGAATGTAAGAACAGGGAGGCAGGATTGGGAGAATGGTGGGATCATACCCTCATAAAAATTGGAAGAGCGGGTATGGGATAAGGGGTTTGAGGGGAGAAAGGAAGAGGAGATAACAGTGAAAGGTAAATACATAAAATATTCTATAAAAAAAAAACAGATAATGGGTCTGGCCAAAAAAAAAAAAAAGATAGTTTACTTATTTCAAACGATTTTCAAAGGTTTCCAGGAGATGCTTACTGGCTAAGAACTTATTTTAAGCTCTTCACCAAAGAATTTATGTCTCTGATTAATATTCTCAAGAGAGATGCAAATCCTAATTTCTCTCAACTATTAATTGACAAAAAAGGAGTAATTTTACAAAAAGTAGAAGAATCTTTCATTAATTGATATATTATATAGATTGATTAATTGTTGGCTGTTTTATAATAGTCCTTTGATAAAAGAAATTATTAATAAAGAATTATATTTCTTTAAATAGTGTCTTCATGACTCTCTGAGAGTGGAAGGAGCATGCCTTGTTTACTCTTAACTTTCTAAAACTGAAAGCTCACAGCAAAACTGCCACTGATTGCCTCTGGCATCACTGAGACCAACAAAAACTATGCCACAACTATGTGGAAGGACCCTCTTACCCTTAAATGGAATGGCCAGGACCCAGTTCCTATATGGGGCTAAGGACTGATATGCCTGTTTGATACCACAGAAGGCACAGCTAAAAGGCCGCTAAAAAGATTAATGAATTAGATACCCACACAAAACCAGGCCCAATTATAAATAAGATGAATAACAATTGACATCCAGGGAAGAGAAATTTCCCTGAGAATTCCCTTCTTTTTTCCTTTCCAGGTAAAAATTAATCACCTGTGATGTCTGCTGTTAGGAGTTCTAATCCTAAAGCTGGCCTCCGGACTTATACTACTCAGACCTCCAATGGGCCTTTGACAAGGACATCAAACAGCTATAGACTGACATCACTAATCTGAAGAAATCCCTCGTTTCGCTGTCTGATGTGATCCCCCAAAATTGCAAAGGACTTTATTGGACTTGATTTTCTCTTTTACAATAGAAAAGACTGTGTGCAGCTCTAGACTGTGCACAGCCCTTAAAGAAGAATGCTGCTTTTACACAGACAAAACAGGGATGATTAAAAAGAGCATGAAAAAGGCCAGAGAAGGTCTTGAGAAAAGACAGAGAGAGAAAGAGAAAAATGAGAGCTTGTACAAGAATTGGTCTTCAACCTCTCCATGATTGTTAACCCTACTTCCTTCAATCTTAGGACCATTAATTAGGTTATTTTTGCTTATTTCCTTTGGTTCCTGGGCCTTAAATAGGCTGACTAACTTTGTGAAACAACAGATAAATAATCTGATAGCAAAATCTATTCAGATACATTATCATAAGTTAGCTATGGAGGACCACGAGACTCTAGATGATGTTGTTACTCTATCCAGGGTACTCCCAAGTCCCATCTCCATCCAACCTAAAAGAGGGGACTTCTGGCCCTAGACCAAGCAGAGAGGGGCCACCCAGGACCCCCTCTGTCTGGCGATCTGAATTCTTGCTTAGGCTGTGAGGCTAAGCACTGCAAGGGAATATAAAAAAAGTTAAAAATATGTTTCTGGGTTCCCTAAGGGACAAGCCTGACTGCATAGGGTTTGATGTCAAAAGTATCCCCTCTCCAGGAAAAAGACATCATGATGGGTATGGCCCTCATGCCTCACTGGACAACAACAAGAGGACTGGAGCCATTACAAGGTCCCCTTTAATTACTGGAGGTCAGGCCTCTATCCCCACCTTGGCAAGATTAGAATTGCCACAGCACTTCTATACTTGGAGAAGGGAGGAGATGTTAGGGGCAACCTTACTTATACACTGACGGCCTAAAATCAGCCATAAGCCTAAAATCAGCAATAGGCCTGACATACATACTTGCTAACACAAAGTCTTGGGTCTCTATGGAAAAACACTGAAACAGATGTCTATAAACTATTGTAAACAGGCAACTTTTGTGGAAATCTACCATCCTGAGTAGTCATAGACCTTGTAAATAGCCAGCCTTTGTAGATAGTGACAAATTAGATAAGGACAAGTAAATCATAGGCAGAGTCATAGTGACCTGACCCCTGAACCTTCACCCAGCTGATACCCTGTTCTGAAAGATATCTGTACCCCCCTGAACACCTATGCTCCTGTGTCATCCCCTTCCCCACATCCTGCATTTTCATGTTTATAACCCCTGTGTTAAAAAGTAAAAATTATGATTTGATAATAATAAAAAAAAAGGAAAAAAAAGAAATAACACAGTGTCTCCCTGGCTCTACTGACTTAGCTTCTGATAATCCATTTTCTTGTTCTTAGAAATACTTTGAATTATAAAATGTTATTGTGGTTTTTGTTAGTATGCTGGGTAAAATAATTTTTATTGATTTCATTTTAAACTTCAAAGTTTGTAGTGAGTTAAAATGTCCTTCAACATAATTATAGGTCATATTTATTTTCATATTGTAAAATGCTAGTTAATCTGTTGAACATTTTAAAAAACAGGATTCCTTTTTGAGAATTTCATATATGAGCACTGTATTTACATAATTTTGCCCTTTCTCTCCTTCCTCCCACTCTTTTCAACCCCCATACTTTTCAAATACATCTTATTATTTAATTATTGTTCATATATGTATATATGTATACATGTATAAGTATATACGTATATACAAATACTGATAAATAAAGTGTTTTGAGTTCAAAAAAATGCTCTGAGAGGAGGGGGCTCAGGAAAGAGTCTTTTCCTACAGGTCTCAAGATTAAATTGCAGCAGCCTTAGCCCCTAAGTGCCTTGCCACTCTCCAGATGCTTGATTGATGCCTATTTTATAAACATCTCTGTCCTAGGCAATACAGCAATCAGAGGAAAGACATGATGAGCTCTCAGTGAGCCTCAATTTCCACTTAGTCAGATTTTCAGAGGTTTTGGGGTATTCACTTGTGACCACTACCACTACCACCATCACTACCACTACCACCACCACCACCACCACCACCACCACCACCACCACCACTACCACCACCACCACCACAAGACCATTTATTCTGATGTTTTCAGGAAACTGTGGCAAGACTGACTCTCTCACCTGGCCTGCAGCTCCAGGGTTCTTTCTTTCCCAGACACCTGGAAAGTGTGTGGATATTCTTCATTGTGAGTCTCCACAATTTTCATTCCATCAATGCCAACTCTGGTTCGAACTGTGAATTTTGAGCCCACCAAGCTGAATCTGGGCACACAATATAGCAACATGTTGTTGAACTGCAGAGAAACAGAATATGAAATAATAAACAAGAAGATAAAGAAAACAAAGTTTGACTACTGTAACTGGACAGAAATACCATTTTTTAAAAAAGAGCATATGACTTTTTTTTTTTCTCCATTGGTGTGCTATGTAACCAGAATAGGTCTTAAACTTACAGTCAGTCCTGTGTTAGATTTCCAGGTGCTGGGGATATAGGCATATATCATCACCTGTTTTACTAGAATTCAATCCGATACTCATTGAACAAATTCATAACAAGTGAACTAAAGGGTGATTGAATTGTAAGATAAACAATAGCAAATATTCAGAAGATTATCACACAATAAAAGAGGACACATTTTTGCATTTCTTTATAAGGTAGAACTTAAAATAGGGAATAAATGTAAGAAACATAGTGGTTGCAAGACTCATACAAAATATATCATGTGTCTTAATAACTTCCTTCTCCACATAATATACTTTGTACTTTTTCCTTCTCCCAAAATGATATAATGTATGCCACTTAATACTTTCCATGAATTTCATTTTCATAGTAAACCCTCTTTTGCTAGCAATGGATATACTCAAACTATCAGAAAAAAAAGGCAACATCAACAGATGCTATTGCCTGTACAACAAAACTACACAGTGAGACCCTTTTCCTGAATACATTACACATTTTGAGTACAGAGTATGGAGAAACTGAAAACTGAGCTGGAAGCTTCTTCTTCAATAGTAAGCTTTCACAGTACTAGAAGGTTCTATGTAGGCTCCTGAGTATAGAGTTATCATTGGTCTCATTCTCGTGAGGATCTTGTGAGTTACAATATCAACTGTCAGATAAGATGTGCCCACCAATGCAATAGGGGCACAACTGATGGGAGGAACCAAATATGTTCTAATTGGATTTGAATTCTACAAGTGGGAAACTTGTCAAAGAAACGACATGGTACTTACTACTGATGTATTGCAAAGTGGACATATGAAGCTGCTTTATGTTTATATATATATACAAAGACTACTTTCTGCTCTGATTTGAGAAATTTCTCTTTGTAGTAAATGCAGAGATCTGTGCCTGCTCAAGCTGCTGAAAATAAATGATTGAGAAGAACTTAACTCTAAATAGATACCCACATCCATCTCCTTCTCATGGCTGCTGCACTCATGAAGTCAGAGAAGCTATGGATATCTGCATAAGACATGCAAAACAGATTACCTCTGCTAAAATTCTCATCATCTATGGGAAAAGGAGTAATTTTCCTTATTTTTACAGTATTCCATACTCTGGTATATAACTTCATACTCAGACTTATCTAAGCAACATTAAAGTCATCAGGTCAGCCGAGAGAGAGAGAGAGAGAGAGAGAGAGAGAGAGAGAGAGAGAGAGAGAGAGAGAGAGAGAATGCCTAGGTAGGAGGGATTCAACTTAATAGGAGCAGCTAAGAGGTGGTAATAGGGTCTGAATTTGATTGAAACATACTATCTATGTGAATAAAATAGTATTAAGAAGCTTATAAAAAAAACCCAGGAACCTCTCTATTTGTTCCTCAGTTATCTTTCTACATTCTATATTGGTGAATCTTTGGAAGTTAGAAGAAAAGGCAGCATATTCTCCAAAGTGTTAGTCACAGTCCCACAGGTCAGGCACTGCCCCCGAGGATACTCAAACTCTAGCCAGCAGTGTGGATGAGGGTGTGATGTGTGTAGTAGCAACTCCTCTTCTACACAAAGGAGGAGAACTTATGTTAATAATAGGAATAATAACTTACAGGAAGTATAAGCTGCAACACTGATGGAATTCAAAGTGTTAGGAAGTACAGGGACTTGTTTCAATAACTAGTCAGTATAATGTTTAAACACATAATACAATACACTTGACATTGTACACATACCTTATTACATACTCAGTAAGGAATCTGGAGTTGCTTTCTCTATTTAGTAAACTGAGAATAAAAACTTTAAATTTCTGTATTTGTCAGTTTACAGGATTCTGAAAGTGGATCTTGAACCTAGAATGAGTTATTAGGTTTCAAGGAAAGGGCAGACTTGCTAACTATTGTTTTTTGGGTACTGGTGGAATTGGGATAGTCTTTGATATGGAAATAACCTTCTAAAGAAAACATTAAGAGCCCTTGTCTGGTTTCTGGGCAGAACCATGGTATCCTTCACAGCTTCCTCTATTGAGAAAGAGAGCAAGAACACACCAACATTCACAATAGCATCAAACAAAATCTAGGAATAAGTCTAATAAAGATGAAAGAACACACACACACACACACACACACACACACACACACACACACACACACCTTTAATCTCTGAAGAAAGAGACTGAGAAAAAAACCTAGGAAATAGGAAAGCCTCCTCTGCTTATGGATTGGTAGAATTTTGAAAATGAGCATTCTTCCAAAAAGCATTCACAGATTCCCCACATCATTCTTCATGGAACTAGAAAATAAATTCTGAAGTTCATATGGAATCACAAAATATTCCATATAGCTGAAACAATCCTGAATCAAAAGGAGGGACTACCATTCCAGATTTCAAGATCTATTGCAGAGTTATAGTAATAAAAGCACTACAGTACTGACATACAGACTAACTGAACGACATAGAAGACTCAGAACTGACTATTCATATCATTTCACAAAAATGTCAGAAACTCAGTGAAAAAAGGCAGTATCTTCAACAACGGGTGATGGAAAAAGTAGATGTCTATATAGAAGAATGAAACCAGACCCAGACTTATCACCCTGCACCAAAATCAACTTCAAATGGATCGAAGACCTCAATGTGAAACCAGAGTCAGTGACACTGAGGAGAAAACAATGACTGTACCCTATATGATAGAATTATAGAAAGAACTGTTTGCATAGGACTCCATTAGCTCAGGGATTAAGGACAATAGTAGACAAAAGGACCTCCTCACGCCAGTAAGTTTCTGTGTGGCAAAGGAAACAGGGGTGAAAAGACAACCTATAACATGGAAGAGAGTCCTTGCTAGATGTATGTACATAGCATTCAAAGAACTCAAAAAAAAAAATGAAGAGTTATGAAAATAAATAACCCAACTTAGAAATGGGTAATGGATGCAAACAGAGTTCTCAAAAGAAGAAACTAAAACGGTTAAGAAATACCATAAACAGTGTTTTACATCCTTTTACATATTAGGGATATGCAAATTTGAGATTTCTTATCCTTGTCAGTGTAACCAAGATCCCGAAAACAAATGTTGGTAAGAATGTAGAGAAAGGGGAACTCACCTTCATTAGTGTTGGGACTACAAACTTGTGTAACCATTATGGAAATCAGTGTGAAGAAATCTCAAAAAGCTTTATCTTTTAAGGAGATCTACCATAGCATCTGGCTATAGCATTCCTTGCTATGTGTCCAAAAGAATCAATAATTTTTCATAGATAATTTTTACTCTATTTCCAATAGCTAGGAAACAACTTGTCTGCCCTCCATGTGATAAAAGAGTAACAAGAGTATGGTACATAGTGGAATTCTACTCAACTGTAAAGCAAAATGAAATAAAGAAATCTGCATGCAAATGGATGGAAACAATGTATTATGCTGGGCGAAGTAACCCAGACCATCAAGATATCAAGATAAAAGTCATATGTTTTTACTTATTTGTGGATCCTAGACTTGAATCTTCAGATGTGACTTAGGTATCTTAGCCAGGGTTCTATTATTGTGACAAAACACCCTTATTGCCAAGCAAGTTGGGGAGGAAAGGGTTTATTTGGCTTACACTTCCATCTTTGGGGAAGTCAGGACAGGAACTCAAGCAGGGCAGGAACCTGGAGCTGATGCAGAGGCCATGGAGGAGTGCTGTTTACTGAGTTGTTTCTTATGGCTTGCTCAGCTTGCTTTTTTACAGAACCCAGGATCATTAGTCTAGAGATGGCTCTACCTAACTATGCTGGGCCCTCCTCCATTATCATTAATTGAGAAAATGCCTTACAATTAGATTTCATGGAGGCCTTTCCTCAACTGAGGCTTCTTCTTCTCTAATGACTCAAATGGTGTCAAGTTGACACAAAATCAGCCAGTACACTGGGGAATCCACAGAAACAAGGAGAGTACGAAGGGACCACGGTGGGAGGAAAGATCCACAACCACATGTAAAGACAGGCAGGCACTGACTCTGAGAGTTCCTGTCCAGTAAAAAGCAAGTTTTTCTATTCTACATATTTGATGCTTTGACATCTTCATACCTTATTGAAACTAAAGGGATCACTCAGTCCACAGTGTTAAATGAAAACATGCCTTCTTACTTAGCCAACTAACCAGAGGCAATATTCAGATACCTGAACCACCATCCCTTACCCTCATCACTCCAAGGCCAGGTACTGGACAGTGACCCCTATGCTTCAGATCCCACTGTAATTGTTCAAACAGGAATTCTAAGCCTTTTATTTGGTCCTTGTTTTCATTGTAAACCACAAAGGCTCTTGCTTACGTTTGGTGCTTGCTTTCTCTCTCTCTTCATTGACTTTATGGGCTTCTCTGTTGTTCCTCGCCATGGTAGGTATGCTTCCTCCCCTTGGGATCAATACTTTCAATGATAATCATGTTCAAAACAATAAAGAAACCTGTATTTTGCAATAGAATTCTGAATAGAACTTGGAACCCTGACATGATTATTGTATACTCCTGTTTCCCATTTTGCTATGTATAAAACTATAACCCAGGCAAAATGAAGTACTTCTGCCTAACAAAAATGAAGAATTTTTACAGTAAATTGGACAATATCTAAAATTATTATTGAGTGGCTGGCTGGGAAACATATCTCCTATACTGCAGTATTGGTACTTCTATTTTAGAGGCAGCTAGCAACTGCCTAACTCGACTCAAAGCCCACTCAACAAGAGAGAACTCATAACTCTGAACCTAGTTAACTACCTGAAGCTGGAGAGGCCATAAACCCTACAAGACTCAACTACTATCATTTTCTAAATAATATAATTTTAAAATGCATATTAAATAATTAGCTTTATACTCACAGATAAGTGTAGCTCTCATCCCTTATCAAAGAAATTTCATTCTTGCAACAGATAAGAGTCCATTACATAGATTCACAACTGCTCATGATATAGAGAATAAGGGCCTGTGGTTGCTCAACCCCAAAGGATACACTTGCAACATCACCCCCACACCCATAGCTCAAGGGACATGGTATGAGAGATACAAAACCAGGATGCCTGCCAGAAGACTTTGTCTTTACAGGGAAGCTACATCTTTGAAATCTCAATAATATGGTTACTTAAATAGGATTTACATAATGACAACATAATGGCATGCCCATGCGGATGAGGAAATTTTATAAGGTTCCATCCCTTGATGAAAAGCTGTAGACAATCAATGGCTGCTGAAGGAGAAAACTAGTTTCCTTCAGGAACAAGCTCCCTGATGGTTTATGCTATCACATGTGAGTGGTCAATCCTAAATACACGTGCATACAAGCAACTCTAAATACATGCAAGTAGGAGGGAAGGAAGTCACGAGTTTAACCTTTGCTGACATAACAATTTCATTGCTTATAATATACCATACTTTGCTTTTTTATGAATATCTGTTTTTTAATTTTTTGAGTTAATGATCTTGAATGAAATAGTTGCGTAGTATGGTAACAAACTGTTCTTTAAAAAAAAGAGAGAGAAACAAAAAATGTGCTGTAGAGGTGGTTATGATGCTAAGGTCCTGTTCTCCAATTAGTTCTTGATCTGTCAGTAAAGAAGCCATGGGTCAATTGTTGGGAGAAAAGGATACACAGGACTTCCTGGTCCCTGGAGGCAAGCAGAGAGATGCAAGGAGAGGAGAAAGGGAGTTCACCATGCTTCTGAAGGAGAAAAGTTGACCAGCCATGTGAGATCTTAAAATGGAGTAGCCACACAAGCCACTCCTATAGGTGAGTGGTCAAGGAAGTTTATCAAGGACTAGATGTAACTGAGCAATCAAAGTTTAGGGCAGGTAGGAGGTGTGGAGCTAAGATTATTGATAAGGGCACACTAGCAATTGTGCCAAGAAGGCAAGTTGAAAATGAACAACGTGTGTGTCTGTATCTTTTATCCACGGATTCAAGGGAAGCTGAGTGGGGGCTGGTAGCACAGGAGTTCAGTCAGGGTAGCAAAAGCTACACGCTACAGTGTGCATCTGCTGAAATGGCTCAGCAGGTAAAGACACTGTACTCCAAGCCTGACAGCCTGAACTCAATCTCCAGAATACACACGATAGAAGGAAATAAATTACTCCTGTAAGTTTTCCTCTGACCTCTACACATATCATAGTCTGGACACAGAGGCGTGCATATACATACACACAAAAACATGACCCATCCCCCACTCACACTCATTTACCCTCCAAAACACACTCACCCCCACATACACTGACCACATTTCACACAACTCACCCCTCCAGTCACTCACACTCACACAGCCACACATGGTCACCACCCCTATACTTAACTTCTGACTCACTCACAAACACACTTAAACATTTACACACTCTCACACATACTAGCACACAAACACTCATAAATCAATATATTTAATAAAATAATTTAAAAACACCGTGGGATATGAAAAATTCCTCTGATGACAATTCCTAGCAATTTTTTCAAAGAAAGATGGAAATAATCTTCTAGAATTTCTCAGGCTGTGAAGACAACTCATTATAAACAGTAAAATGAATGCTAGGAATCAGGGACACAAGTCATTAGACTGGCTCTTTACAAAGTTATCTCGGTACTCATAATGAGTAACATTTGCTGAGTTAGTAGCCAATGTTAGTTTATTATCTGTTAGCCACTGCTTCGATCTATTTCATCTGTTTTAGGTATAGAATCAGAAATTATTTTAATAACAAAGAATAAAGGTAATGTGGATAGAATTGGATAAAAATATTTTGTTCTTATATCTCCCTGCTTGAGGTAAGTCCTAGATAAACTGTCATTTTCAGAAAGCTAAGGATGGTGCAGGGGTGGACTCTGCAAGACTGTGGGGCACACATATCCTTCTACAGATACTGTAGGCTGGTGACTGTCACAGGAAGCTGTATGGCAACATAACTTAAAAATATTCATTAGACTAAAGGACATAGGAAGGACAAACCAAAATCAAGCAAAGGAGGATTTCAGAAAGTGAATTGTGCACACGACATGGAAGGCTTCAGCACGAACTCCTGCAGCTGATTAGCTCACACAATGAAGGCATATTCTTTACAGTTCTGAAGATATTCTCTCACAGGAAATCCTGACAGTGTTGACCAAAGCAGGTTGGATGCAGTTATTCTGGTAGTAAGCATCTCCATGGTATGTACAGGAATTCCAGTGAATGGCTGGTGTGCAGCCTGCACACCACAGTACTCACTAAGAAGAGGTAGCGCTCTTGTGCTGATGTGTTCCGAGCTGCTAGTTTGAGGATTTGTCCTTCTTTTATTAGTTCATTTGAGGGATTTACAATATCCTCTTCTTCTCCCAACATCTCATAAATTTCTAAAAGTTTCTTCAGGTTCTCCTGGGAAATTAGAACAAAATACAGCAAGATTAAATATAAGAAGGTAATTCAAATTTGGCTAAAAATCTGTATAATTTAATAGATATTGAGAACACTGTTACATTTTGGTATAAAGTGTATAAATAAAGTGAATCCTAAGAAGAGGGGGATGGATTAGATAGTTGGTAAATATTCTTTTTTGCTCATCTGTATCTGTTCATTTTGGTCGAAGTCTACAATAGTGAGAGGTTATATTATCAACTATTGTCGAGCCAGAAGGTTCCTAGATCTTGAAAAGCCACTTACCATTTTTCTTATTGCACTATTAGAATGGCTTGCTGCTGTAGATATAATTTCAAGAGATTCTAAATGGAAAAAGAAAAGTAAATAAATGTTTGTTCTTCCTGTGCTACTAGAGTAACATAAATATAGAGACGGAAAACAATGGCAGTCACAGCCATTCCCACTGCAGTCT
This sequence comes from Rhabdomys pumilio, assembly GCA_030674055.1. Classification (NCBI taxonomy): domain Eukaryota; kingdom Metazoa; phylum Chordata; class Mammalia; order Rodentia; family Muridae; genus Rhabdomys; species Rhabdomys pumilio. The sequence goes on from JANHMN010000011.1 coordinate 1,943,738, forward strand.
GGCATGTAGTTTCCTAAGTCATTTGTTCATGGCTTGTCTAAGCTTGCAGGATATTTACTTGCAAAAGGACATATATAGTGATTAGGCTCACAGGTACATGCAATATATAACAGGACTTAGAAATGGATTTGCATTAACAGTGTATATTAACCAAGTTCGAGGAACTTTGCCAGGGGCAATTTCATATTAAGAGTAGTTCTGCAGCATCAGTTAATTTGTTGTGGGTCAAAAATAGCACATAGGAATTACCAGAAAAAAATAATTCATGAGTTTCAAATAAGTTTTATTAGAGCATACAGTTAAAATTATTCTACTAATATTGTTAATCTCTAATTTAAAAATTAAACATTATCATAGATATATGTAGGGAAAATATTACTATATATAAAGTTTGGTACTAATAACAATTAAAGGAGTTCTGGAACATTTTGGAAAGCATCTCCTGAGGAGCTGTTGTCTAGGCTTGTTCCACAGAATCATAGATCTTATAGCTCAAATTTCTCATGCTTCATTTTGACTACTAAACATGTAGTTTTCTTTGCATGTTAGACTTAATCGGATGGACAGAGTCTGGGGATTGTTTTGCTGGAACAGGTCCTGGGAGGAAAAGGAAAGGGGAAGTGGAGTGTGGAGCCCCAGTGGCTGATGGTGAAGGACAGTGGGGGGACTGTCCTGTGTTGGCCACCCCTTGGGAGCATCTCCCAGTCCTAAGTCATGACAAGATAGCCCCATTACTTCAGGCCTGTTTTCTGTGTTTTTGCATTGCTGAGTGGAACATACTTTTAGTGCTTAATCTTATACTTTCAAGACTCTAAAAGTCTATGTTCTAGGACTTCCTTAGCAAAGGCAAGCCAGGAAGAGCCATGCAGTACCTCATATCTATAACTTAGGGCAAGAATGAATCTTTAGATACAGACTACTGAATATTGAAGCAGTGCTGTACACGGGATTTGAATCATGTACTTGGGTTTCCTGGTGGCTGCAGCTTGGCAGCTCCATGCAAGGACTATTCTATCTCTCTCTGTAAGAACTGTCCCTTCCTGAAGGGTTGATCTGTACCCCAGGGAGGATGGCTGAGGATGAACCCATCCACAGCCCTACTGAAAAAGAAGCCTGGTTTGGCTCAGTGTGTTTTCTGCTTCTGGAGCTGGAAAGCTAGGGAGGCAGATGACAACCCACAGAAGAGCAGAAAAACAGGCTCATCTGGGTGTATATTCCTGATTGTCAAAAGCAATCTGAAGAACTAAGCTCAGAACTTTTGAAACCAGATAAAGAAAACACTAAGAACAAAACTGAAAAGGAAAAACAACGAGCAGACAGATTCTGAAGAGAGTGTACAGAAAGTCTCCCAGGCTGGCTGCAGCATGACTGCCCTGCCTGGAGTGAGCCTTTAAAAAGGTCATCTGGGTGCAACTGACATGCCACTGCCAAGCTATGCTCCCCACTTTACCCAGTATTTCTGTGGGCTCTCTGACACTATCTTAGAAGTGATAATGGCAGTATTTCAAAGCTGCACAGTTAACATTATTTTTGTTTTTGTTTGAAAGTGTTTCCAGCCTGAACAGCTGGTGCTATAAAAATAGCTACCTGTCTCTTTGTGGCTTTGCTGTGTTGAGTCCTGCATTTAATGGTAAGGAGAGTGAGCAGGGAGGGCAATGTCCTTAGGACAGGATCTGACTTGAGGAGCAGGGCAACCATACAAAGAATTTCAGTCTTTTTACATGAAGATTCCTTTGTCTTCCTAAGGCAGGGTGAAAGGATAAGGTCACTTACAAAGAAACAGACAGAGCATCTATGCCGGGGCCAGGACTATGTGGCACAGGCAGTTCTCTGAGTCTCATACCCAGGAGGAGGGAAAACAAAGTGGCCAAGGCTGGGGTGAACGACAGAAGTTGATAGAAGGCTGGAAGACCTACTTATGACTCATCAGATGCTTGGCCAAGTTCCCAGGAAGTACCAGGCCAGGAAAAGATGAGAAGGGAAAAGAGTGAGAGAGGTTTCTGTGGTCACCGAGTCGTTGGGATGGTAGGGAAAGATAATAGAGACGGTCTGAGTCCAAGATGACTTGGGCCTATGAGCGTCATCTCAGAGTAACATCAGCTTATGAAAGAGGTCAGGGATATATAGGGAGAAGAATCGTTCTAAGACCATTGTTAGTATTTGTCAAACATTAAACCATGGCTATTTCTTAATTTTTTTATTCATCTCTAATTTTTGAGAGGTTTAAGGAAACTATATTAAAGGCCTGGAAGTGCAATTTTTTTTTTCTTTTCTAAGACAGAGTCTCACTATTTATCCCTGGCTGGCTTGGAACTCACAGATTTCTACCTGCCTCCCTAGTGCTGAGATTTCAAGCAACCACATTTGGGATACCATGTACATATTACAATGTGATAAATGAATCTCTGGGCTCAATCTCTAATGTTACAAAAAATTTAAAACTACAGGAGAAACTAAAGAATTAATGAAACTCATTAGTCTTAAAAAGAACTTTCATTCTAATCTAATGAAGTATTAAGACAAACAATACAATTGAAATAAAATTGTTCTCTGTTTTTGTTTTTATTTTTTCGAGATAAGGTTTCTCTGTGTAGCTCTTGCTGTCCTGGACCTCACTCCACAGACCAGAACTCAGAGATCTGCCTATCTCTGCCTCTTGAGTGCTAGGATGAAAGGCATGCACCACCACTGCCAGGGTTTTTTTTCCTTTCTCTTTTTTGAGGAAAATATCACTAGACAATAAAGCACCTGATGTCTTATATATGTTAGGGAGTAAGGATAATAGATTATATTTACATAGGGAATGTCTTCTTAGCTCTCTTGGTAGACAGCAGCACCATAGTTCCAAATACTTTTGTTCTTCCTATGAGAAGGTTTATTATATTATCATTATATATTATATAGTATTATTTATATTCCTACTCCAAAGATTTCTAAGCCTACAGCTTTAGGCTTCACAGGTGGTGATAACATGAATCCAGAATAGAAACCATGATTTGCATTTTTTAAAATGGGTATGATCCTGACCTAAAGCAGAGTGCTCTGTTAAGGTGCCAATAACAATTACCAGTGAGATGATTTTCTGACAGTATCTGTTGACTAAAGCAATCGTAAGTCACATCTCTGGAACCACAGGGCAGATTGGCTATATCCTTATACTGTTGTTGAGGGAGAATAAAAGATTTACTTTTTGCATCATTCCAGTCTGGGGAGTCAGGAGACAGCTTCTTCAGGTAGTCCTTCAGGAGCATCTCATAGCGCGGGATCCGCTGGATAGGCTCCAGCATGTGATGCTGCAGGGTTAAGCTTCCACAGATCTTCTGTTTCTGTAAGCAGCAAGAGTTTTATTCTTAAATATGTCATTACATTTATTTATTTACTGTATGTGCATGTGAGTATAGAGGTTAGAAGACAACTCCTAGTATTCAGTTATTCCTTTGTACCACGTGGGTCCTGGGGATCAAACTTAGGTCATCAGGCTTGGTGGCAAGTGCCTTTTCTCACTGAGACCTCTCACTAACCTCTGTAATAAGGTTTTTAAAAGAATATTTAAAAATTGGGTTTACCAATCTAAAAACCTCAGTATAATAAAGAACTTTCACCAAAGGCAGTATTTTCCTACTCAGTGTAGCTGCATAGTACACCAGGGCTGCTTTGAAAAACGCAGGTTTCTGAGTCCCATCCAGTCTATAAAAACACAGTGTTGGGGGAAGAAGTCAGAGAATATGCATTTTTAAATACCCCATATTGCTGCCGATATAGCATAGAGATAGTGAGTTTCCCTTCAAAGTCACATGCCATTCTGGCCACGCCAAGGCTGTTTACCATGGACAATCACCTCTTCCTGCTATTTTGTCTCCCTTTAGCACTCATTAGAACCCATAACCTTCCACAACAGGTACCCTTCGACTTGCTCACTTGGCATACAGACATAGGTAGGTTACCCACATTCAAGTTCACAGATCCTTTCCATCCTGATAGGACCATGACTGCTTGCCAGAGATGTTCATGTCTTTCTCTTTTGGGACTCACAAATTCTTAGCCTGTTCGTACAAGGGACTCTCTAGGCAGCATGGCTAGAAGATCCAGACTACTTCCCCCTTTCAAGGCTTCTCAGAGCTCTGCCAGCTGCCTGGCTGTAACCCTCCTGGTGCCCTATTCTTGAGACCTAGGACCAGTCTATACTGCTAGGGGAACTTGTGTTATAAGCTCCTTGTTACCAAACCACTGAAGGTACCAGGCTCCAGGTGATGAAGAAAGACCTAGAATAGAAGATGTAGCCCTGCTTTTTGGCTGGGGCAGACACCTAGCTGGTCTGCTCCCATGAAGACACCATATCCTATGCCCCAGAGCTATAACTGGAAGCCAGGGGCACTCAGGACCCATCAGCCACCCAAACCCCGCCTCTTCGGAACACCACTTCCCTCCCGCCCCTCACTTGATCCTTTTGGCTGGGAGAGACACCTAGCTGGTCTGCTCCTCCAGTGAAGACACCTTAACCTGAGACATCCTAGAGGAGCCACTGCACTCAAAGCAGTGGACACCTAGCTGGTCTGCTCCTGTGAAGACATCATTCTAGAGAAACCATTTTCCTGAGCAATTCTAAAGGAGCCACTACACTCAGAACAGGAGGATTTCAGGATTCCAGAGGTGGTCTGAGTCCCAGGAGTTCTTCCACGCAGGAGCACAGGGTCACAAAGACATCTGAACTCTGAGGAGTTCTGACACAAGCAAGATAACTGGAAACAGGCTCCATTCAGAGACAATGAGTGGAGGTAGCACTAGAGTTAACCAGATGGTGAAAAAGGAAAGTGCAAGAACATAGGCAACAGAAACCAAAGTTACTTAGAATCATCAGAACCCAGTTCTCCCACCATAACAAGCCTGGGACACCCAATCACACTGGAAAAGCAGGATTCAAAATTAAAATCACTTCTCATGATGATGATAGAGGACTTTAAGAAGTGCATAAATAACTCCATTAAAGAAATACTGGAGAACACTGGTAAACAGGTAGAACCCCTTAAAGAGGAAACACAAAAATCCTTTAAAGAATTGCAAGAAAAGACAAACAAACAGGTGAAGGAATTAAACAAAACCATCCAGGATATAAATATGGAAGTAGAAACAATAAAGAAATATCAAAGGGAGACTACCCTGGAGATAGAAAACCTAGGAAAGAGATCAGAAGTCATAGATACAAGCATCACCAACAGAATACAAGAAATAGAAGAGAGAATTGCATGTGCAGAAGATACCATAGAAAACATTGACACAACTGTCAAAGAAAATGCAAAATGCAAAAAGTTCCTAACCCAAAACATCCAGGAAATCCAGGACATAATGAGAAGACCAAACATAAGGATAATAGGAATAGATGAGAGTGAAGATTTCCAACTTAAAGGGCCAGTAAATATCTTCAACAAAATTATAGAAGAAATCTTCCCTAACCTAAAAAAAAGAGATGGCCATGAACATACAAGAAGCCTACAGAACTCCAAATAGACTAGACTAGAAAAGAAATATCTCCCGTCACATAATAATCAAAACATCAAATGTACAAAACAAAGACAAAACACTAAAAGCAGTAAGGGAAAAATGTAAAGTACCATATAAAGGCAGACCTATAAAAATTACAACAGACTTCTCACCAGAAACTATAAAAGCCAGAAGATCCTGGACTGATACCATACTGACCCTAAGAGAACACAAATGCCAGCCCAGACTACTATACTCAGCAAAACTCTTAATCACTATAGATGGAGAAACCAAATTTATTCCATGACAAAACTAAATTTACACAATATCTTCCCAAAAAATCCAGCACTTCAAAGGATAATTGATGGAAAACTTCAACACAAGGAGGGAAAATACAACCTAGAAAAAGCAAGGATGTAATCTTCCAACAACCCCAAAAGAAGATAGCTACACAAACATAATCCTCCTCCAATAACAAAAATAACAGGAAGCAGCAATCATTTTTCCTTAATATCTCTTAACATCAATGGACTCAATTCTCCAACGAAAAGATGTAGACTATCAGGCTGGATACATAAATAGGACCCAGTGTTTTGCTGCATACAAGAAACGCATCTCAGTGACAAAGACAGACACTATCTCAGAGTAAAAGGATGAAAAACAATTTTCCAAGCAAATGGTCCCAAGAAACAAGCTGGAGTAGCCCTTCTCATATCAAATAAAATTGACTTTCAGCCAAAAGTAATCAAATAAAATAAGGAAGGGCATGCTATACTCATCAAATTAAAATTTACCAAGATGAATTCTCAATTCGAAACATCTATGCTCCAAATGCAAGGACACCCACATACATAAAAGAAACGTTATTAAAGCTCAAAGCACACATTGAACCTTGCACAATAATAGTGGGGGATTTCAACACCTCACTCTCAGCAATGGACAGATCATGGAAACAGAAACTAAACAGAGACACAATGAAATTAACAGAAGTAATGAACCAAATGGATTAACAGCTATCTATAGAACATTTCATACTAAAACAAAAGAATATACCTTTTTCTCAGCACCAAAATAGACCATATAATTGGTCACATAACAGGCTTCAACAGAAACAAAAATATTGAAATAATCCCTTGTATCCTATTAGATCGCCCCGGACTAAGGCTGGTCTTTAATAAGGACAAAAAACAATGGAAAACCCACATACATGTGGAAACTGAACAACGCTCTTCTCAGTGATGCCTTGGTCAAGGAAGAAATAAAGAAAGAAATTAAAGACTTTTTAGAATTTAGTGAATATGAGGACATATCATACCAAAACTTGTGTGATTCCATGAAAGCAGTGCTAAGAGAAAAGTCATAGATATAAGTGCCTAAAAAAAGAAACTGGAGAGAGCATACACTAACAACTCGACAGCACACCTGAAAGCTCTAAAACAAAAAGAAGCAAATACACCCAAGAGGACTAGACGGCAGGAAATAATCAAACTCAGGGCTGAAATCAACCAACTAGTGTTGGGAGCTGACTTTTAACAGAAAGCGACTAGAAAGCAGCTACCCATGCCTGTAAGGCGCACGTGCTAGCCATGCCTCCAAGGCTTACGTCATATTCACATGCCTACAAGGGGCATGGCAAAAGTGTATAAATACCCCAGATTTCCCTTCAATAAAAGACTAGACTTGAGACTGGATCAGAACCTCTGTCTTGTCTCCATTCCTAGTGTCTCTTCCCCTTATCCCCATTTCTCTTTCCCTCTAGACCCTGACCCGAAGACTGGAGCAAGCCGCAACATTTTTTGTTAAGTCTTTTGTCTCAAACCAGGTAGAGCAGAGCCTGTTGCAACAAACTAGAAACAGAAAGAACTATACAAAGAATCAACAAAACCAGGAGCTGGTTCTTTGAGAAAATCAACAAGATAGATAAACCCTTAGCCAGACTAACCAGAGGGGACAGAGACAGTATCCAAATTAATAAAATCAGAACTGAAAAGGGAGACAAAACAACGGAAACAAAAAATCCTACTACAAAGGCCTATACTCAACAAAACTGGAAAATCTGGATGAAATGGACAATTTTCTAGACAGATACCAGGTACCAAAGTTAAATCAGGAGCAGATAAACCATCTAAACAGTCCCATAACCCCTAAAGAAATGGCAGCAGTCATTAAAAGTCTCCCCACCAATAAAAGCCCAGGACCTGATGGTTTTAGTGCAGAATTCTATCAGACCTTCAAGAAAGACCTAATACCAACACTCTTCAAACTATTCCACAAAATAGAAACAGAAGAAACACTACCCAATTCATTCTATGAAGCTACAATCATGCTCATACCTGAACTTCACAAAGACCCAACAAAAAAAGAGAACTTTAGACCAATCTCCCTTATGAATATCGATGCAAAAATACTCATTTTTGCAAACTGAATCCAAGAACACATCAAAACAATTGTCGATCATGATCAAGTAGGCTTTATCCCAGGAATGCAGGGATGGTTCAATATTTAGAAATCCATCAATGTAATCCAGTATATAAACAAACTCAAAGAGAAAAAAAACACATGATCATCTTGCTAGATGCTGAGAAAGTGTTTGACAAAATTCAACATCCCTTCATGGTAAAAGTCTTGGAAAGATCAGGAATTCAAGGTCCATACCTAAACATAGCAAAAACAATATACAGCAAACCAGTAAGCAACATCAAACTAAGTGGAGAGAAACTTTAAGCAATCCCACTAGGATCAGGGACTACACAAGGCTGCCCACTCTCACCTTACCTACTCAATATAATACTCGAAGTCCTAGCCAGAGAAATTAGACAACAAAAGGAAGTCAAAGGGATATAAATAGGAAAAAAAGAAGTCAAAATTTCACTATTTGCAGGTGATATAATAGTATACTTAAGTGACCCTAAAACTTCCACCAAAGAACTCCTAATCCTGATAAACAACTTCAGCAAAGTGGCTGGATAGAAAATCAACTCAAACAAATCAGTAGCCTTCCTCTACTTGATGGATAAACAGACTGAGAAAAAAAATTAGGGAAATGATACCCTTCACTATAGTCACAAATAATATAAAATACCTTGGTGTGAATCTAACCAAGCAAGTGAAAGATCTGTATAACAAGAACTTCAAGTCTCTGAAGAAAGAAATAGAAGAAGATCTCAGAAGATGAAAGATCTCCCATGCTCCTGGATTGGCAGGATTGATATAATAAAAATAGCCATTTTGCTAAAAGTAATCTACAGATTCAATGCAATCCCAATCAATATTTCAAATCAGTTCTTCATAGAGGTAGAAGGAACTATATGCAAATTCATTTGGAATAACAAAAAAACCCAGGATAGCAAAAACTATTCTCAACAATAAAAGAACTTCTGGGGGAATCACCATCCCTGACCTCAAACTGTACTACAGAGCAGTAGTGATAAAAACTGCATGGTATTGGTACAGAGACAGGCAGGAAGATCAATGGAATAGAATTGAAGATCCAAAAATGAACCCACACACCTATGGTCACTTGATCTTTGACAAAGGAGCTAAAACCATCCAGTGGAAAAAAGACAGCATTTTCAACAAATGGTGCTGGTTCAACTGGAGATCAGCATGTAGAAAAATGCAAATCGATCTATTCTTATCCCCTTGTACAAAGCTCAAGTCCAAGTGAATAAAGGACCTTCACATAAAAACAGATACACTGAAACTAATAGAAGAGAAGGTGGGGAAGACCCTAGAATACTTGGGCACAGGGGAAAAGTTCCTGAACAGAACACCAATGACTTATGATCTAAGATTAAGAATTGACAAATGGGACCTCATAAAATCGCAAAGCTTCTGTACGGCAAAAGACACTGTCAATAGGCCAAAACAGCAATCAAAGGTTTGGGAAAAGATCATTACCTATCCTAGATCCGATAGAGGGCTAATATCCAATATATACAAAGAACTCAAGAAACTAGACTCCAGACAACCAATTAACCCTATCAAAAAATGGGGTACAGAGATAAACAAAGAATTCTCAACTGAGGAAACTCGAATTGCCGAGAAGCACCTAAAGAAATGTTCAACATCCTTAGTCATCAGGGAAATGCAAATCAAAACAACCCTGAGATACCACCTCACACCAGTCAGAATGGCTAAGATAAAAAATTCAAGTGATGGTAGATGCTGGTGAGGATGTGGAGAAAGAGGAACACTCTTCCATTGTTGGTGGGATTGCAAGCTGGTACAACCACTCTGGAAATCAGTCTGGTGGTTCCTCAGAAAATTAGACATAGCACTACCTGCGGACCCAACTATACCACTCCTCGGCTTATACCCAGAAGATGCTCCAACATATAACAAGGACATATGCTCCACTATGTTCACAGCAGCCTTATTTATAATAGCCAGAAGCTGGAAAGAACCCAGATGTTTTTCAACAGAGGAATGGATACATAAAATGTGGTACATTTACACAATGGAGTACTACTCAGCTATTAAAAATAATGAATTTGAGAAATTCTTAGGTAAATGGATGGAACTAGAAAATATCATCCTGAGTGAGGTAACCCAATTACAAAAGAACACACATGGTATTTACTCACTGATAGGCAGATGTTAGCCCAAAAGCTTGAAATAGCCAAGATTCAACTAACAGACCACACGAAGCTCATAAAGAAAAAGGACCAAGTATGGATGCCTCGGTCCTACTCAGAAGGAGTGACAGAATGCTCAAAGGAGCAAATATGGCGACAAAGTGTGGGACATAAAGTCAAGGAGGGGCTGTCTGGAGACCACTCTACCTTGGTACCCATCCCATGTGCAGTCACCAAAAACAGACTCCGATATGGATATCAGGAAGTGCATGCAGACAGGAGCCTGATGTAGCTGTCTCCTCGGAGGTCTGCCAGAGCTGGACATATCTAGAGGCAGATGCTCGCAGCTACCCATTGATCTGATCAAGGTTTCCCAGTGGAGAAGCTAGAGGACTGAAGGAGCTGAAAGGGTTGGTGGCCCCAAGAGAAAAGCAACAGTGCCAAGCAAACAGAGCTCCCCAGGGTCTAAGCCACCAGCCTGGGAGCACAAAAGGAGACACCCATGTCTTCAGATGTATACTTAGGGGAGGATGACCTTGTCAGGCATGGGTGGGAGAGGAGATCCTTGATCCCATGAAGGCTGAACACCAAGCAGGGAGGAATTCGAGGGTGGGGAGTGGAGAGGGGTCTGGGGGGTAGGTGGGAGCACACCCTTGTGGAGGCAGGAGGAGGGAGGGGATAGGGGGTTCCTGGGTGGTGGGGGGAATGGGGTAAGGGAATAAAATCTGAAATGTAAACATAATATCCAAAAAAAAAATAAATTGACAAAATCTTAAAAAAAAAAAAAGAAAAGAAAAGAAAAGAAATTTAGGAGGCAGTTAGGAGGTTAACGGAAACAGCTCCATAGAAACAGGAAAATCACACCCTCATAGAAGCACAATGAGGTGCGATGGGATAAGGGGCTCCTGGGTGGTGGGGGAAATGGGGTAAGGGGATAAAATTTGAAATGTAAATATTATATCCAAAAAAAGGGGGGGGGTAAAAAAAGAAAAGTTGTTAGAACCAACATCTTTAATAAAATGTCAGCCCTCTTAAAAAAATTATCTTGACACTAAAACTTGTTTTGAGAATTGTATATTGCAGAATATACAGCCTTGGTGTACTTACGCATCAAGCAAGCTGAACAGACCTGCTCAAACCTCTGATGTCCTGGAATTCCATCTGGATGCAGTGAAGACACAGCGTCTGAGGCTTATCAATTTACCCTCCCCACACCCCTCTTCTAATATCTCAACGCCTGTAATCAGCTTGAAGAAGTTAATGAAGGGTCAGTGCCCCTATTCCCTGGGCTTGGGGACTAAGGTGGTTAATATTGGGCTGTCTTTCTAGGGAAAAGTAGTGGTTTTGTTGGAACAGGGAGGATTAGCTAGGATTTATTGCATAGCCATAACTTATTGGTAGAAAACTGTATAATTATTATCAAAAGGATGTTCTAATTTCTTAAATGGTACAAAATTTACTTAGATTTCAAATTTAAGGTTTTCATTGGTACGAGCTTCCTATTGATATAATGAGATGAATATTGATATTCTCATGGGCATTGTGCCTGTATAACACATTTAGGAATACAAGGCTTAGACCCAGTCCTTCTTCAACTTTTTTTAACAGATTTGAGATGGTTAGCCTGTGAGTTAAGGGACCACAGCAAATTCATGGCTTTGAATTTTTTTTTTAGGGTGTTTTCTATATTTTATTTAGAAATAGCTGAGAGTAGTTAACAGAAAACAGTCCAGATTACCTTACACGGATAGTTAGTTTTCAAAAACGTCAGAAGTCCACAGAATTGATGTTACAAACATTTCTGTACTAATCTTCATTTTGATTAGAGACCTGTCTGCTCCTAACAGCTTCCTGTCTTGGATTCTAAGAAGAAATTGAGCATCCTTGGAGTTACTCCAGTTGTGGTGAGACAGCCACCAGGCAAGAATTGCCTCTTCCCATCTACAGACAAATTACTGTCCAGAAAAGGACACACTTGCAGAATAGTCGACTGATTATATCTGCCTAAACAGAGTAATCAGTCCTTACTAATTCTGAATCACTAAGGTCTGTCAGATGATCCTGGGCCAGAAGGCTGAAGACTTGATGCTCCAACATTCTGAAGTATAGGGGCTGTCCAGGTATTCAGCGGTCTCTATAAATTGGCTAAGTTTTAGAAGCTATGCTTTGTGCTTCCCATAATTTCAGTTAACTCAGTCATTCTGGATTTCTGATGGGGTTGAAAACTTATAGTCTCATAGCCAATCCTGGCTATTTACTTTGAGAGAAAAGATCTGAGTGGATGGTTTTCAGCTGACATTCATTCTAAAGTCATGAAAAAAGCCAAGTTCAGAACTAAGTGTTTTAGTTAAGAGAGATGACAGAGGTTCTGGTTAGTCAACAAAATGATAGACTGGGTATTAGGACTATCTTGTACCTCACTGGGACAAATAGGCATAATTATGGTCTAATTGTGTTTTGAGAGAAAAGTTTTATTTTAACAGGAAGGGTGATATGTAGGAGGAGCTAAGTTGAGAGGAGTACAGAGAGGAAGAGAGTTAGTAAGGAGAGGAGAAGAAAAAGTAGAGGAGAAGCTAGAAGATGAGAGAGAGAAAGAGAGAGAAAGAGAGAAGGGGGACATGGCGACAGATGTTCAAGTGTCTCCATCAGTCAAAGATTGTTGATATATCTAGGTTTGGTATTGGGTTACACTTCTGATTGAGCATTATCAAACTTACAAAGTCTTTGGTTAACATTAAAAAAAAACAGTATAAAAGCAAAAAAGAAAAGGGGACAGGGGATAGGGGTTTTCTAGGGAGGGGAAATGGGGAAAGGGGATGGCATCTGAAATGTAAATAAAATATCCAATTTAAAAAAATGTTCAAAGTCCTTAATCCTCAGGGAACTGCAAATCAAAACTACCCTGAGATTCCACATTACACCAATCAGAATGGAGAAGTTCAAAAACTCAAGTGATAGCAGATGCTGTTGAGGATGTGGATAAAAAGGAGCACTCGTCCACTGCTGGTGGGATTGCAAGCTCGTACAACCACTTTGGAAATCAATCTGGCAGTTCCTCAGAAAATTGGAAATAGTTCTGCATGAAGACTCAGCTATACCACTCTTGAGTATATATTCAAATGTGACCCACTGTACCACAAGCACATGTACTCCAATATGTTCATTGTAGCCTTATTTGTGATAGCCAGAAGATGGAAACAACAGAAATGTCCCACAACAGAAGAACAGATAAGGAAAATGTGGTTCATTTACACAATAGAATACTATTCAGCTATTAAAAATAATGATATCATAAATTTTGCAGGCAAATGGATGAAACTAGAAAATGTCATCCTGAGTGAAGTAACCCAGACCCCAAAGTGCATGCATGGTATGTATTTACTGACAAGTGAATAATATTCGCCAAAAAGTAGAGAATACCTAGGATATAACCCACAGACTGGAAAAAGTGTAACAAGCAGAAAGGCTCAAGAGAGAATGCTTCAATTCCACTTAGAAGGGGGAGGAAAATAATCAGGGGAGGGAGAGGGATGGAAGGATATGGGTGGGAGAGAAGAAAAGGGAACAGGAGTAGGTATGGGGGTGGGAGCAGGAGAGAAGCCCAGAGAGCCAGGAGAATGAATGGAAATATGTAGCCTCACGGAGGTGGGAGGACCCTCTGGAAAGTACCTGAGACCTAGGAGGTGAGAGACTCTCAGGACTCAATGGGGTGACCTGTAGCCAAAAGGTGCCACAATGGAGTACTGAGTACCATATGTCTAGTATGGTACTAGATAGACAAGGCTTCAAGTGGAAGGACAGAGTTACTAACCCACAACATAAGACTGAAAGCCTGAATCCTGTAGAGGAGAAAATAAAGATCATGTGTGCCCTTCCCCCAGGCCTGAGCAGGCCTGTCATTTACCACAATAGACCAAACAACAGTAGGACCTAGAAGGAGGCATTGCCTTGCCAGTCTTGGCACCCTGCAGTCTGCTACCAAGCTAAGAAGAATGGACTACCTGCTGAGCTAGCCTTGACACCTTCTGGACTGCTATCTCCTTACCCAGTCCCTGGGCTGAACCGAGAAGAGACTCTGGGCTTCCCCTTTATATGTGAAAGCAAATTATTAAACTTCGGGCCTTGATCAGAATACTTTGTCTTGGCCCCACGTTTCTCTCGCCCGCCCTCCTTCCCGTTAATTCCCAGGCTTCATCTCAGGAGAACCCAGTATCCTATAGCTGCAGGCAGCTACAGAATGGCGCCCATCCGTGGAACCTGAGAACAGAAGACCGACAGAGGAACACTGTCTTGGTGGAACTCCATGGAAAATGGAAGAAAAAATAAAGTATCTGGAAGCACTTGGTAAACAAGGAATGCTACTGATGCTAGCTAAGTTATGGCTGTGTTTATAGGAAATGTGCTTAAGGTGGATACGGGGGACTAGACTAGAATTGAGCAAGCATTGACCCGATGCTAAGGTCATCTAGGAAGATGGCAGTGAGTTGAGGATAGGAGAAAATTTGGCAAGCCGGAGAGAGGCGGCCTTAGACGAGAGGAACTGGGTTTAAAAGAATTTGAAAAATAAAAAAGGGCAGAGCAATGAGTGGTATCCATAATTCTGCCTTCCTTGTTTGTCCCTTGGCATGCCAATGTCCACGTGTCTCATTGTGTTTTTTGTCCACGTGTCTCATTGTTTGAATGATTGGTATGTCTTGTGATGTTCTATGTTTAATGTTCAAAAGTTCAGAGGCAGTTTTAATATGCAGAGCAGCGGCTGATAAGTTTGCTTAACACCTGTAGCTAGAGTTGAGCTGAGCTGGAAAAGTCTTTCTAACAGTTGATTGTCGGTATAAGCTGCTTTTAAAGGGACCAGCAGGTTTTTTAGCTTCAATAAGGAAGCTAAGAGTGGTTTGTCGTAGAAAAATCTATGACAAGGTGCTTCTCTCTTGAAATTACAGCTAGAAAAATCGAGAAATTTTGTTTGGTCTAAATATATAAGATGTGTTGTCACTTCATTTTTGTTTCTAATTGGTTTTAAGGTATAAATATGTTCTACATGTCTTGGTTATAGATTTTCAGCCTATAAGTTATTGGATATGATTAAAAAAAATTTACAACCTTGGTAACAAAGGTTGGCTTAAGATTGGTAACTCAGGGTTAGAGTCATTCAGAAACCAGATGTATTAAGATAAGATTTAAGAACAATGTCTCTTTAGTGAGATATTAAAAGCTGCACTATCGTGCATTCATATATAAGAATTGGCAGCAAAACTTTGTAACATAAAGGTAATCTACTTGGTGTTAATTTTAGAGAAAATAGATTGCTTACATCGTTAAAAGTTGGTTTTGTTTCTCAAAATTATGGTTATACTCTAATGTTGCAAAAGAAGCTTAAAAACATAGTTAAACTGCCAATATTCCATTGGCTATAGTTGGCAGTTCAATCAAGAGTTTGAGATTTTTTGATTTACCCATGTTTATAGAAAAAAAGATACACGTATCTTTTAAAGTTTAAAGTTTAAATTTAAAGTTAAAAAAAAATTTGCAGTGCAGTTCAGGCCTACAAAAGGCCAGGCCTCAGAAAACAGGCCGGAGATTAAGAACATTTACATTTGAATTAAGACAATGCAGACTGAACTGCAGAAACTCAGGTGCTAAGCATCCTTTTTGTCCTGGGCCTTCAAGACCAGCGCCTAGAAATGTGTTTTTCCGATATTCTCACTCATTTAAAAAAGATTGGTTATTAAATTAATCCAAAAGAAAGTTCAAATTTAAGATTTATGAAACTAATGGGGCATTACAGCCTGACTTGCCTACTCAAGCTGCCATTCCAGTAAATACATATAGAATTATTATAGATATAAAAGATGTTTTTATACCATTCCTTGACTTTTCTGATAAAGGTGGGAGTTTACATTCGGTAAATTTATTCGTAATTTTTAATAGCCCATGAAGTGATATTGTTAGAAATGTTTGCCCCAAAGAATGGTTAATTGCTTTACATGTATCATCTATATCTATATCTATATCTATATCTATATCTATATCTATATCTA
>JANHMN010000011.1:1959840-2021582 GCA_030674055.1 Rhabdomys pumilio
ATATCTATATCTATATCTATATCTATATCTATATCTATATCTATATCATCTATATCTATATCATCTATATCTATATATCTATATCTATCTCTCTCTCTCTCTCTCTCTATCTATCTATCTAATATTGTTGTTGCTTTAATATTAAAAATTAAGAGTTTGAATCTTTTAGTGTATATTATTTATTGTGTGATACTTTATTAGCGGATTCCTCTATGGGAGTTTTTCTGCAAGCCTTTGCTCCAATATAACAAGCTTTAAAAATTTTTGGAGTACTTGTTGCTACAGAAAAGATTCAAAGGCAGTATCTTTTTAATATTTGATACCTCAGTTATATTCTAAACAGATTGTGGCATAGAAAATTCTAATAAAAATACATAATTGGGGCTAGAGAGATGGCTCAGCCATTAAAGGCTAGACTTATAATTAAAAAGTTAAGAATTGAATTCCCAGCAACCACATGGTGGCTCACAACCATTTGTGGTGGACGTCTACGTGTGGGTTTTTTTTTTTTTTTTGGTTTTTCGAGACAGGGTTTCTCTGTGTAGCCCTGGCTGTCCTGGAACTCACTTGGTAGACCAGGCTGGCCTCGAACTCAGAAATACGCCTGCCTCTGCATCCCAAGTGCTGGGATTAAAGGCGTGGGTTTATGAAAAACCTAGAAGCAGACCTGCCATATCACTCCTGGGCATGCACCCAAAGGATTCCTATCTTACAAAGAGATCCCTTCTCACTACAGTCTACACGTCCATTAGCAGATGAATGAATAGCGAAAGGGTGGTAAGTAACAAATCACACGTTTTCTCTCATTTCTGGATGTTAGCTTCAAACCTCTCTCTGTGTGTCTGTCTGTCTGTCTGTCTGTCTGTCTGTCTGTCTGTCTGTGTGTCTGTCTATCTGTCTGTCTGTCTCTGTCTGGCTTGAAATTGTGTAGCCTTGTGGTATTACCATGTGGTCTCTCAGGAGTTCTTATGTCATTCCTTCTGTGCCTGTGAGACACAGTTTTCTTTTTGTTCTCTATGCCCTCTGGCTCTTACAATCTTTCCTCCTCCTCTTCCACATAGGTTATTGGACCCTCAGGGAAGGGGTGTGATGAAGACATACCATTTAGGACTGAGTGTTCCAAGGTCTCTCACTTTCTGAACACTGTCCAGTTTTGGGTTTCTGCATTAGTTCTCTTCTATAGCAAGAGGACATTTCTCTGGTGTTGCCTGACCAAGGCAATGATCTATGCCATTATGAGTAGTTTTTAGATATGTTCCTTTAGAATAAAAATAGTATTTGGTTTTCTCCTAGGCCCATAGCCCATCTAGTCCTAGTTCTTGGCTACCAGAACAATGTAAGGCAGGGGTTCTGTCTCATGGAGTGGGCCTTAAATCCAATCAGAGAGTGGTTGGTTACTCCTACGATGTGATGTTTCACTATAGTACTAGTGTATCATAGAGGCAGGTTATAAATCTCAGGCTTGTAGTTGTGTTGTTATTTAACTTTCCCCTCTGGTAGCATGCAGTGTAACTTACAGTACCACGGACACCAGTGTGTAGGGTGAAGGCTCTAGTTAGGCACCAGCTCAACTTCTTTGTATTCAGTGAGATATAGAGATGCAACAGCCTGATTGTTCCAGGGTTTCCATGGGGCCCCTATGGCCAGTGACTAAGCTACATGTAACCCATTCCTGGTGCTAAAAGGTTTCACTTGATGGTAAAAAAACTGGACAGAAGAGGTGACATTAGTCTCCTCCTTGTCCTCTATGATTACCTCTCCAGATTGACCCACAGCCCTGTCACACAACATGCTTGCTGCTACCCCTTTTCCCACCTCAACACCATTCAATGGAGGCCCCAATTCTCGGCTCAGATCTACAGTCCTACTAACTCTTTCATCCCTCTTTATCCAGATTATTCTTCATCTTACTGCAACCTATTTTCAGGACTCCTCCTCTCATGACAGATCAATGCATTTTTTTGCATTGTAATATGGCTACAACCTGCAGAGCCAGGGAGTCGGGTGTGGTGGTTTGAATGAAAGTGGCCTCCATAGACTCATATATTTGAATGCTCAGTCACCAGGGAGTGGATCAGTTTGAGATGATTAGAAGGATTAGGAGGTATGGCCTCGTTTTGTGGAAGTGTATTACTGAGTGAGGGTGGGCTTTGAGGTTTCAAAGCTAGGCCATTTTTATCTGTCTCTCTGACTCTTTCTCTGTCATACCTGTCTCTGACTTGATCTTTCTGCATGCAGATCAGGGTGCAGCTCTCAGTAACTTCTGCAGTGCCATGCCCGCTGCCATGCTCCCTTCCATGATCATAATCTCTCTGAAACTGTAAGTGAGCCCCCAGTTGAATGTTTTCTTTCATAACAGTTGCCTCACTCACGGATTCTCTTTCCAAGAAACAGAAGTGACTAAGACAGACTTGGCTAATGCTTGCTAGTACACCCTTTCTATACCTATACCTTCTAGGGTAGCATTCATGGGTTTTTTTGGTGTTTTTTTGATTTTTGTCTTTTGTTTTTTTGGTTTTGGTTCCTTTTTTTTTGTTTTTGTTTTTAGAGTTCCAGAAACATGCTTTACAATGAGGTCTTTGATTCACTGATTCACTAGAGTGGATTTTTACGCAGGGTAATAGACAGGAGTCTAATTTCATTCTTGTCCTTGTGGATATCTGGTTTCCCCAGCACCATTTGTTGAAGATGCTGTATTTCTTCCAGTGTCTTTTTTTCTTTTTGACATTCTTGTCAAATAACAGATTTCTATTTGGAGCTCTTTAGTTTCCTTTTCTTATGTTATTGTACCAGTTAATGCTTTGAGCAATACATTAAAAAGGGGTGGGGAGAATGGAAAGCCCTTTTTTTGTCCCAATTTTCAAGTTTTTCTCAACTTAGGAGGATGCTCAATGTGAGTTTATCACACGTAGCCTTTACCCTGCTATGACCGGTTCCCTCCAGCCCTCTTCTGTCTAGGGCTTTCATTATGAAAATGTGTGGAATTCTGTTCTTCATCTATTAGATGATCATGTGATTTCTGTCTTTAAGTCCTTTTAGGTAGTTTATTAAATTTATTGATATAAATAAGTTGAGCCATTCCTGTACCTCTGAGATAAAACCAACTTGATTACAATGAATAATCTTTTTGGTAAATGCCTAAATTCACATAAGTATTTTATTGAGGATTTCTTTTATTTATGCTTATTACTGGTTAAGGTAAACAACTGCTAAGTTGGAGCTTCATAAAACTAAAATGCTTTTGTATATCTAAGAAAACAATACAATGACAAGGAAACCCACAGAGTGGTGGATAACCTTGGCTATGGATACATCTGGTAGAGGATTAATATTCAGAATGTATATAACAATAAGAAAATAATTGATTCAATACTGGGCCTGCCATCTAAGTGGCATTCTCATAAGAAGGCAGAATGTCTCAGATCAGCAAAATAATCAACCACAAATATTGAAGAAGATGTAGGGAAATGGGTACCCTCACTCACTATTGGTGGGATTCTGTACTGTTACAGTCACTCTGGAAATCATTGTGGAAAATTCTCAAGAAATTAAAAATAAATCTACCATATGATCCAGCTATATCACTACTTGGGATATGCCTCCAAAAACTCACTATCCTACTCCACAGATACTTGCTCAAAAGTATTCACTTTCATTCTAGTCAAAATAGCTAGGGATGGAAACAATTAAAATGCTCAATTGATAGATGCATAATTAGAATGTGGTACTTGTACACAATGAAATATTATTTAGTTGTAAAGGAAAATAAAATGTGTAGGTAAATGGGTGGAATATAATAGAAAATATTATATTGTGACATAATTCAGACTCAGAAAATCTGCACCACATTTTTTTCTCATTTAAGGTTCCTAGCTACAAAGCTTTAGATGTGAGCACATAACCTAGAATACCTGAAGAAATCAAGAAAGTAAAAAGGGACCATGGGCTTGGGAGAGAAACACTGGAGAGAGGAAGAGCTGGACAGAGATGATGTGAGAGGGGAGATGGGAATGGGGAGGCTTTAATTGGAGGGGAAGGATACCAAGAGAGAGGAGGTCAGTCAGATACCAATAAAAGAGAGGACAGATAAATAATACTAAGATTGTTTTAAAAAGTCATAAGGGCTGGGGGTAGTGGTGTACATCTTTAATCTCAGCATTCCGGAAGCAGAGGCAGGTGAATCTCTATGAGTTCAAGGCTAGCCTGCTCTACAAATCAAGTTCCAGGACAGCCAGGATTCTTGCACAGAAAGACCTGGTCTTGAAAAGACAAAAAAAAAAAAAGTCATTAATGACTTACACTATTTCATAGTTTCCTAAAATTATATGTAATATATATGTATATATACATATATGTGTAGTTGGATATTTCCCCAGCTACATTTGTAATAAAGTTTGGTAATTTGGGTGGTGCTAATGTGGGAAGAGCAAAGAGTGGGAAAGAGAAGGAAGAGGAGAGAAGATGGCGGCAGATGTTCGAGTGTCTCTAGCAGACTAAGGTAGTTATTAATATCAAGGTTAGGTAATTGGGTTTACAATTCTAACTGTGTGGGCATCCTGTTAATTGAGTATATCCAAATATATAAACCAACTGGATAACCTTTAAGCTTTAAGACTCTTCATTCCACCGGGTACCACGAGCACAGCGGGTATTGTCTGGGGTTCAGTCAAGCTCTGTGCACACATCGTGGGGCCACGCTGGTGTCTCGTGGTTGCCAGTGCTGTGTTTCTAGATAGCCGGAGCCACAGTCCAGAGCTGGAGAAGCGGGAAAATGGTGGCTGTCTGGGCAGGCACCGTTTATTAAATATATTTAATATAAATATATTATAATATAAATATATTACCCATAACATATATGTATACAGTTTTAGCAAAGTTATGACACTTGGAGTTTTAATGCTCCCTGCAGGAGCTATACATTCTTTAACAATGTCTCCAGTACCAGGAATGCGAAAGCTCATATTGAGTTGTCCAAAAGTCTCCCAACCCTCATGGACTATTCCTGATGCTTTTGTTTGGCTTCTAAAATTTGTGGGCATGTCCTTATTGCTGAAGATGCCATACACTTCAGAAACAGGACTCAGAAGTCAGTATGGATCTAATTTAAGGGCCTCCCCACCATGGACTAGCTTTCATGGTACCAGAGATACTATGTAATCTGGTGACGGAGGGGTGGCACTCAACCTTTCAACCCAGGTGTGACACCTATGAACCACAAAAAAAGACCAGCACAGTAGGATATTCTTAGAGATGCAATACTGGCATTCATGTCTTGGAGGTAACCAATAGCTGTCTAATTGGACCTAACAGGAGGAAATACAGCCAAGTATGCATGGCTAGTGCTGTCATGGAGTTTGGAGGAGGACCTATTATTGTCACTGTATTAAAGCAGCATAATTCCTAACCACATTCTGAAATCCTATCCATATAACAATGTGGTTATAACAGCTCTTATCCATGATTACAGAAACTGATGTAGGGGCCTCAGCCCCAGTGGATATATCTACAATACCATCTCTTAAAGATCTAGGGAACATCACACAAGAGGGTATAGAATGACTGTAAGAGCCAGAGGATTAAGAAGTCTGCTGGAAGACTGATCTAGAAATAGCAGGGATGGTCTACCATCAACAATATGCCTGCCTAAACAACACTTGAACAATGACAACAACATTAGGCACGTTAAAGTGGAAGGAGGTAGTCTCATGGAACCCACTTCCAGGTAAAGAACTTTATGATTGCTGAGAGAGCAAGCATTGGCCGTTCCCAGAGATAAGCCCCATAATTGTCTTTTCAGTACTGGGTGGTCAGCCCTGAAAACATGTATAAACAAGTAACACTAGATGGACTAGGAAGGTTGTGTGTGTGTGTGTGTGTGTGTGTGTGTGTATACATACACAATGCATTTATATACATGTAACAATGACAGTTAAAAAAGAGGCAATGGATTTGGAAGGGAGCAAAGAGTAACATAGAAGGGGATGAAAGACATAGAAGAAGGGGGAAATGCTCTAAGTATATTTTAACTAAAAATTGAAAAGCAGTGAGCTGATCCTGTACTACAGATCTCTGCACCCCATCCCGCCCAAAGGAAGCTTGTCTCCCTGGAGTGTTGATACACCCAAGCTCACAGGTGAGCCCACCACCACTGCCCCAATACCTGGCCCAAGTGGGACCTGCCCAGGGCCCAGTGGACTCAGGGACCAAAAGGTAGCTGGGGACAAAACCCTTCCAGTTTCCATCTATGCCTGGGAGCTGACCCTGTGCTACAGCCCTTTGTACCCCAATCCCACTCAGAAGAAGCTTGACCCCCTGAGAGTGCTGACATACCCAGGCTCACAGGCTCACAGAAGGGACAAGCTCCAGTCAGAGACAGCAAGGCCAGCTAACACCAGAGATAACCAGATAGTGAGAGGCAATCGAAAAAACATAAGCAACAGGAATCAATAATACTTGGCATCATCAGAACCCAGTTCTCTAAAAACAGCAAGCCCTGGATACCACCATCATACCTGAAAAGCAAGATTCTGATCTAAAATCACATCTCATGATGATGATGGAGAACTTTAAGAAGGACATAAATAACTCCCTTAAAAAAATACAGGAGAACACATGTAAACAGGTAGAAGCTCTCAGGAAAACACAACCAAACAGGTGAAGGAATTGAACAAAACCATCCAGGATCTAAAATTCGAAATAGAAACAATGAAGAAACCACAAAGGGCGACAACCCTGGAGATAGAAAATCTAGGAAAGAGATCAGGAGTCATAGATGCAAGTATCACCAGCAGAAAACAAGAGATAGAAGAGAGAATCTCAGATGTAGAAGATAACACAGGAAACATTGATACAACAGTCAAAGAAAATGCAAACTGCAAAAAGCTCCTAACCCAAAATATTCAGGAAATCCAGGACACAATGAGAAGACCAAACCTAAAAATAAAAGGTATAGAAGAGAGCAAAGATTCCCAACTCAAAGGGCCAGTAAATATCTTCAACAAAATTATAGAAGAAAACTTCCCTAACCTAAAGAACAAGATGCACATAAACATTCAAGAAGCCTACAGAACTCCAAATAGATTGAACCAGAAAAGAAATTCCTCCTGACACATAATAATCAAAACACCAAATGCACAGAACAAAGAAAGAATATTAAAATCTATAAGGGAAAAAGGTCAAGTAACATATAAAGGCAGACCTATCAGAATTACACTAGACTTCTCATCAGAGACTAGAAGATCCTGGCCAGAGGTCATACAAACCCTAAGAGAACACAAATGCCAGCCCAGGCTACTATACCTAACAAAACTCTCAATTACCATAGATGGAGAAACCAAGATATTCCATGACAAAACCAAATTTAAACAATATCTTTCTATGAACCCAGCCCTACAAAGGATAATAGATGGAAAACTCCAACACAAGGAGGGAAACTATACCCAAGAAAAAAGAAAGAAATTAATCTTCTTACAATAAATCCAAATGAAGATAGCCACACAAACATAATTCTACCTCTAACAACAAATATAATAGAAAACAACAATCATTGGTTCTTTATATCTCTTATCATCAATGGGCTCAATTCCCCAATAAAAAGACATAGACTAACAGACTGGATACGCAAACAGGACCCAGGTTTAGGCTGCAAACAGGAAATGCACTTCACTGCCAAAGACAGACACTGTCTCAGAGTAAAATGTTAGGAAAAACATTTTTCAAGCAAATTGTCCCAAGAAACAAGCTGGAGTGGCCATTCTAATGTCGAATAAAATCAACTTTCAACAAAAAGTTATCAAAAAAGATGAGGGATACTTCATTCTCATCAAAGGAAACTTACAACTCTACTTCTGATAGAGGGCTAATATCCAAAATATACAAAGAACTCAAGAAATTAGACTCCAGAGAACAAAATAACCCTATTAAAAGTGGGGTACAGAGATAAAGAATTCTCAACTGAGGAATCTTGAATGGCTGAGAAGCACCTGAAGAAATGTTCAACATCCTTAGTCATCAGGGAAATGCAAATCAAAAGAACCCTGAGATTCTACTTCACACCAGTCAGAATGGCTAAAATCAAAAACTCAGGTGACAGCAGATGCTGGTGAGGATGTGGAGAAAGAGAAACACTCCTCCATTGTTGGTAGGATTACAAGCTGGTACAACCACTCTGGAAATCAGTCTGGTGGTTCCTCAGAAAACTGGACATAGTACTACCTGAGGACCCAGCTATACCAGTCCTGGGCATATACCCGGAAGATGCTCCAACATATAACAAGGACACATGCTCCACTATGTTCACAGCAGCTTTATTTATAATAACCAGAAGCTAGAAACAACCCAGACGTCCTTCAACAGAGGAATGGATACAGAAAATGTGGTATGTTTATACAATGGAGTACGACTCAGCTATTAAAAGCAATGACTTCCTGAAATTCACAGGCAAATGGATGGAACTATAAAATATCATCTTGAGTGAGGTAACCCAGTCACATAAGAACACAACATGGCATGTACTCACTAATAAGTGGATATTAGAAAAAAAAGCTTGGAATACCCTCGATACAACTCACAGATCATATGAAACACAACAAGAAGAAAGACCAAAGTGTGTGGATGTTTCAGTTCTACTTAGAAGGTGGAACAAAACCATCATGGGAGAGAGAGGAAGAGAGGGATCTGGGAGGGAGAGAGGAGGGGATGAGAAAAATGGGGGCAGGATCAGGTGTGGGAACAGGCAGGGGAGAAGTACAAAGGGTCAGAAAATTGAATGGAGAAAATTGAATGGAGGTGTGTAGCAGTGGGAGATGGGGAACTGGTGGTAGTCATTAGAAAGTCCCAGATGCCAGGAAAGCAAGAAGTTCCCAGGACCCAAGGAGAATAACATTATCTGAAATACCCAGTAAAAGTGAGAGAGAACTTGTAGAGACCATATCTACAGGCATGGCAGGTTAGACATGGCTCCTGGTTGAGGGATGGGGCCACCCACCCATCTCAAAAATTTTAACTCATAATTGCTGTGGTCTAAAGGAAATGCAGAGACAAAGAGTGGAGCAGAGACTGAAAGAAAGGCCATCCAAAGACTGCCTCACCTAGGGATCCATCTCATCTGCAGACATCAAACTCAGACACTACTGCTGATACCATGAAATGCCTTCTGACAGGAGCCTGGTATAACTGTCCCCTGAGAGGCTCTGCCAGACCCTGACAAATACAGATGTGGATGCTCGTAGCCAACTATCCAACTGAGCCCAGGGACCCCAATGGAGGAGTTATAGGAAAGACTGAAGGAGCTGAAGGGGTTTGCAACCCCATAGGAAGAACAACAATATCAACCAATCAGACCTCCCCCACCCCACCCCTAGAGTTCCCAGGGACTAAACCACCAACCAAAGAGTACACATGGAGGGACATATGGCTCCAGCTGCAGAGGATTGCCTTATCTGGCATCAATGGGAAGGCAGACCCTTGGTCCTATGGAGGCTAGATGCCTCAGCATAGGGGAATGCTAGGGTGATGAGGGGTGAGTGGGTGGTTGAGTGTGGAAGCACCCTCATAGAAGCAGGGAGGATGGGGAATGGAATAGCAGGTTTGCAGATGGGAAACAGAGAAGGGGGATATTTGAAATGTAAATAAATAAAATAATGAATAAAATAAATAAATAAAATTTCTTATGGTTTTGAGCAGATTAAAAAAAGAAATCGAGAAGCAAAGTACATTGAGCATTTTCTACCATTAGTATGTAAAGTATGCTTCATAATTAACTGCTTTAACTTTAGATACTACCTTTGCAGAATTTAGTAGAATAGATTTTGGCTAAGTTTCTTATAAAAATACTTATATCTCAATTTTAGATCTTCAAGACCATAGAAATTTGTCAGAAAAAAGTAACTTGTAACCAGGAACAAGAATGTCCTATTACCTGAATCTCTTCAGTCACTGATTTAAACTGGGGAACACGCTCTGTCATGTTTTTAACCAGTTCCACTGCATTGTCAAATCCCTTTACGTATTCTCCATACATCTTAAGGAATGGTGCCAACTTCTGCAGGATATCTCCAATTCTGGGTGTAGTTTCCCTGTATTAAATATAAAAATGTCATTAAGGTTTCTTACAGAATAAGGAAATCTGGTAAGTCCAAAGATAGAGTAGTCACTTCGTACCACCTGCTCTATGAGATCGGCTGCTCTAACACTTGCAAGGAACAGTTTTCACAAGGAAGCTTAGGGACTGCAGAAAGAGCCTATGGAGCTCCTGGAGTTGCTGATCATGCCTGAGTCTTGTCTTCACTAGTCAGAGCATCACTTAGAGCACAGAAGCAAACTTAGCCTGTTGAGCAAAACATGAAAATGCAGTCCCACATCTACCAGTATTTTTTATGTGAGATTTGGAACTATATTTCTTGTAGCTGTGGTGTGTGCTATATCTGTTCTTCTTTAGAAGTTAAGAAGCACCGTCCTGTATGCGTGTCTTAGGCACAGAGTCCCATTTCTCCCTCTTACCATTCTTGCATTCGCTTCTCCAGCTCAGGTAATAGGAATTTACTATGGAAGGCATTTATTGATGAAATGTTAGAAAAGATTTTATTCACCATCTCTGCAGGAAATGAGCCTCGGTTTGCTTCTTCTAATAGTTTGCAATAAAATACCTGAATAAAAGAATAAAGCAAATGTCACTTTAGATTTATGGGCTAACCCATTTTCACTGCACTGGCCTGTCCTGGACTGGAAACATTAGCTTGCTGAATTTTATGACTTAGGAAATCAATGACTCTGTAAAATGGAGGAAGAACTGTATGTTTTTATTTTGAAGAATTTTAAATTAGGGTTAGGAAGATTTGTTTATAACTAAAACTATACCCCTATCTATATGGAATTTATTTACCTTTTTCCTCTAGAATGTTAACTAGATAGTTAATACAGTGTTTCTGTGCAGAGAATTTCCAACTGATGAGAAGGGATTTACATTCTCATCTATGGCTATAATTAAGGGTTTTGAAAAGATTTTATTATATACACAGTGTGATATTTTTTTTACTTACTATGTTTTGAATGATGTCTATAGCTATTATAAATTGTTCTAACTGTGAGTAATGGTTAGTGTTAATTCTCAAGGAATCACCTGGGACATGAACCTCTGGGCACCTCTGTGGACTAATTATCTTAGTTGCATTGACAGGGACAGGAAACCTGCCCAGATAGGTAGCAGCATTCCATGGCTGGGCTCCTGAGTCAGTGGAGAAGGCATGCTGAGTAGCCCAACACACTTGTTCTTTCTTTATTTATTTTTATTGGATATTTTATTTACACTTCAGATGTTATCCCCTTATCCCATATCTCCCCAGCCCAGGAGCCCCCCTATCCTATCCCCCCTCCTCCTGCTTCTATGAGGATGTGCACCCACCCACCCACCCAACCACTCCCACCTCCCAATCCCCACACTTGGCATCTAGCTTTCATGGGACCAAGGATCTCCTCTCTCACTTATGCCTGACAAGGCCATCCTCACCTATATGTACAGATGGAGCCATGGGTCCCTCCCTATGTGCTCCCAGGCTGGTGGTTTAGACCCTGGGGAGCTCTGGTTGGTTGGTATTGTTGCTTTCCTCATGGGACCGCAAACCCTTTTAGCTCCTTCAGTCTTCTCTCTAACTCCTCCATTGGGAACTCCTTGATCAGTTCAATGGTTATCTGTGAGCATCTGCCTTTGTATATGTTAGACCCTGGCAGACCTCTAAGGACATAGCTATATCAGGCTCCTGTCAGCATGCGCTTCCTGACATCCACATCAGTGTCTACCTTTGGTGACTGCACATAGGATGGATACCCAGGTGGAATGGTCTCCAGAAGGCCCCTCCTTCAGTTTCTGTCCCACACTTTGTTTCTTGACTATGAATACAAGGTGACATGCTTCATCAAGACCCTGCCCTCATGACCTTCCTGGTATAATAGACTGTATCCTCGTCTTAAACTGTGAGTCAAAATGAATCCTCCCTCATTTGAGTTGTCCTTCTCAGGCTTTGCAGCACAGCAACAGATGGCAACAAAGGTGGAGATGTCTGCTCGTCTCCCACGCTCCCTATAGAGACTGTATGTATCTTGAACGGGGAGTAGGTAACTTAGCTCCTGTAGAACAGGAGCAATAGTGAACAAAACCCTTTAGTTCTCAGATTTTCACTTGCTTTTTAATAAATAATACCTGACTATGTTAATACTCTGTATGTTCAGGGATCTTCTCCACCTGTAGCACGTACCGTAGAAATAAGTGGTAAACACAAACATCCTGAACTATTGGCTATACTCTGCTCGGGCTACAATAATGAACAGCCATTTTGTTAAAATCAGGCAGTAGAAAATCTGTTCCTTCACCATGTCCAAAGAACTATTAATTTTCTAAATTTACATAACTGCACTTTATTATTGGGAGGCCAAAAGTACTATAAAATTATCTCCTTAAAGACTCTGACAGATAGGGCACTATACTAATTAACACACTAAACCATCTAAAATATCAAAAAGTAGTCAAATTAATTTGCACCAGAGAGGGGAGGGGAGGGAAAGAGGGACAGAGACAGAAAGACAGAGAGAGCGACTGAGAGAGAAAGGAGGAGGAATAGGAGGAGAAAGAGAAGGAGGAAGAAGAAGAGAAGGAGGAGGAGGAAGAACTAATTTGCCTATAAGAAAAGACCTTTTCCACTATAGGAACATTTCCACATTCCAAGACTGTGTTTCCTACAGGAATTGACTTTGTTTCATGGTAAAGTTTCTTGACACAGAGAATCTGAGCTACAACTTCACTGTTGCACAGAATACAAACTTTAAATTGGCTTCACAAAATCCATACAACCAGTGTAGGGTTGACCCTGGGAACCAAGATAAGGTGTGTCTAGGACCATGTTTCCATGAAATTCCAATTTACCAGAGGCCAAACAAGAATGAGACTCACAACAAACATTCAAACATGGCAGCTTCCTCTTTATAGCACTGTAGGAACACTGCATTTTGAAGTGACCCCATGGACTCAGAAAGTGTATGGATGAAACCAGGCTCAAGGCTGCACCATAATTAAAGTACAGAATGTGGTACAGTGGAACCATGTATACAACAAATACTGTCAGGATGACGGAGCCAGGTTCCATATAAGGCTAAACAAGTGAGCTCTCAAAGCCCTGTAGCATCACACAGTGCAACACATCAAACAAGACAGAGTCACCAAAGTAACCACCAATAGCCTTTTTAGGTTTTAGTAGTTGACATCATCTCCCAAGAGCACAATAAATGGTCAAGAAATAAGAACCAGTTTGACATTATGGAACACAGCCATGCTGTGACTTTTACATAGAAACCTACATTCTTAGGACTTACCAACATCTTGTATTCAGCAAATTTATCAGGGAGGCTGTGAACATTTCCTTAAAGCAAGTAAATTTCACTACTCTAACCACCAGGCCTGCACTGCAGCTCCTGAAATGCTTCCATACCTAGTGCAGAATGAAGGACAGCAAAATGTTACCTGATCCAGGAGGTTGAGCCGGCTGACATAAGCTCTTTCTGTAAGCAAAAGTTCAGTGGCTATTTTGTGAAGTTTCTGCTCATTAGTCTCCTAAAAAAAAGATCAGATATTTGCATATAAAAAGGAAGCTTAGACATTTTTCTTAAGTAACCAACACGAGCTGGGAGATGAGACCCGTAGGTTCTGAGCCTGGTTAACATTGTGGTTTACCGTGGTTTACCCCTTTTCTCAAAATCTTGCCGTTCTTGGTGCCCAGTACCATATCTCATTAGCTCTTATCTCCTTCTTACATACAGTACAACACTGTCTTAAAAATATATTATAAAATATATGCTCATAAATATTAAGGGAGAAAAGAGTAAAATACATTACCATGTGCCCAATGCTCAGACATGACTATCAATATATCCCAATCTTCTTGCAGCCATGTCTCCTCTTACTTCTCATACTTTTTTTTTCTTTTGGGACAGGGCATCATTGTGCTGTCCTGATTGGCCAAGAACTAACTAGTTTTGTATATTAGGCTGACCTTGAAATCACAGAGATTTACCTGTCTCTATTTCCCAAGTTTTGGGACTAAATGTATGCACCAGTAACCCAGGCCTCATCTAATCTATAACTAAATCTAATTTTACTGTTTGCTCCTTAAATAGGTACATTTATTTAACTGTTAAATTTGTCTGTATAACCTTGTTTCATGATGATAGGAATTTTTTACTTGTTAGGTTTCTAACCCCTTTAATCAACTATGGTGCTTCAATACGAATCTCAGCGTTCAATAAAAGATTGTTGATAAAACAACTAGCTATCTTCCTTATAACTACTGTCTAGCAATTATTATGACTTTGACAAGATATCAGAGTGCTGTTTTTCAAGAACTTCTGCCTGATGATCAAACTATAAACTTTTCCATCCTGGTTCCACCCCATTTCATCTATATATCTATGGTCCATGAAATTTGGACAACCAAGTACTATATGAGTGGTCATGCCTAAAAACCTCAAAAGAAATGAACAAAGAATACACACACACACACACACACACACACACACTGACAATCAGTGAAAAAGGAGACTATAAATTTGAAGGGACATGAGAGGGGTATATGGGAAGGCAAGGAGGGAAGAAAGGGAAGGGAGTAACGTAACTTCATTATAATCTCAAAGAAAAGATAAAAAATAGCACGTTTTCCTCACTGCCACCGTGCTCTCCAACTCTTTTTTTCATTTCAAGCTCATGCCAGTCAAGAGTTTCTGTGCCCTCTGAGTCCACCACCTCTTCATGGTAACTTACCTTACCCAGTGCTGCATAAGGAACCTCTCTAAAACTTTGCTTTTACAGACATGAGTACACTTCAGAGGAAAAAATGGAAATGCACTCTCTTTCGCATCCACAAGAAATGCTGGCCTGCATTAACACAACACTCAGGAGGACCTACTGAAGCCAGTCTTCTGACAGTGAAATACACCCTTATGGAGTTTGGAGAAATTCATATAAGCATGCAAACACCACCACAAGCAACGTTCAGGATATTCCCATCATTTCTAAATTCTACTTTTGCTCCTGCTGCTAAATTCCTCTACTCTTCTAGGCTCTTCATCCAGCTCCTGATACCATGGATCTCTGCTTTCCTAGAGCATCAAATGAAGTGGAGTCACCTGGGTGTCATTAGCTAGTTAGGTTTCTTTGTGACATATCACATTATTTCCTATATTAGTAGTTCTTCTTAATTTTATCTCATAGGGATGATGTACCTTTGATTTACATTTTATATAGTTTACATCTAAATATTACAATATGTGTGTGTGTGTGTGTGTGTGTGTGTGTGTGTGTTTTACTTCTTTTCACGTGTATGTAGTGTGTGTGAGAGTCTATAAACTTGCATGTGAAGGCCTGAGTTAATGTTGGAAATCTTTCTCAGTCCCTTTCCCAATCAAACCTAGAGTACATCGACAGGGCTAGCTTCTGCGGCCAGCTTGCTCTGGGGATCCAGTATCTATTTACCTGAGTCTGGGATTACAGGTGGTCACCACATCCACTCCTGGCTTCTGGAGAATCTGAACTCTAGGCCCTCTGCCTGCTCAGAAAATGTTTTATCCACTGAGCCATCTCTCCAGGTCTCTGACATTATTTAAATTCAGTAGATTTTTTTTTGCTATAACAACGTACTTTTCATGGGCTATAAAATACTCTGACAGGTCACACTTTTTTATTGATATGCAGGGAGGTTATCACTGAGGTCACAGATCTATGGGATCTTAAGAGGGCTGTTTAGAAGAAGCAACATTTTGCTGAATGAGAAGTACCTGAGCTGAACTCTGCGGAGTATATGGTTATACTCCGCAGAACCCAATGGTGGCAGCAGTACTCAGCAAAAGGCTCTTTGCACAGCCATCTCCCACATTAGGTGCCAGGCCCTGTCAAAGCTCACACACATGTAAGAAGGGAACTCACTGGCATCCAGTCTAGTTACATAGTCACATACATTCTCAGAGCAATTACTAGGCATCTTGTGGCACAGATGAGGAGCTACAGACTATTGGAGCATTGGCTTGGGTTACTCCAAAGAAATGCTAACATTTAGTAGTTGAGATTTTATGTCATGTGCCAAACATGGTGATTTTTTTCATAATTTGACTCATCTTTTGTTTTCTGGAGACTGAGTTCACAGTTGTCTGTGAGCTCACACAGATCTGCCTGCTCCTGACTGGGATTAAAGGCCTGTGCCAGCACATCTAGCCCTTGATTTATCCTTTTTAACTATAACACAGGAACAATTTTTATTTTTGCTTTGCAGGCCTTGTACACATAACAAAAACACCGAGCTGAAGGCAGCTGGGCCACACAGTTACAAAGTCACTGTATAAATTCCATTCATAAAGGATTTTATGTAACTATTTGTTATGTGGCTTAATAGTTTCATCTTACCTTTTTATGCAAAAAATAAGACTTTGACATAAGTAAAAACACAGGCTGAAGAGACAAATTGTCTGCTGATAAAACCTGCACAACGATGATAGCAGTTGATAAGCCAACATGGACGGGAAAGTCTACATGGTCTCACCCCTAGGGAGTCAATGTCTACTAAGAAAAGGAGAACTAGTTTTCTCCTGGGATGAGTTCCCACATAGCTTGTACCACGCCTAGGGGTGAGCTCTAGATACATGCACATAAGAGAGAAGCCAAATAACTCAGCAGGTTGTATGTATATAAACAATATATGCAGATACTAGTGACAATAATAACTAAAGAGACCATGAATTTTGGAGGAGATGACATGGATCGAGGATTGGGTGGGAATCATATACAAAATTCTTTAAAAAAAAAAAAACAGAAAAATAGATAAAAATTTACTTTTATTTGGGATTCACTGCCCCTCCCAAGATGAGGTATTTCCCAAGAGGTATTCATACCTAGACTATACTTCTTGAGCCTGTTTAGTACAGGCTTACTTTCTGTTCTCTAAGACACATTAAACTGATGCTTTCAAGACCTTATTTTCCTCTTTCCTATACAAATTGGATCTTTAATATACCCTGACCTCAGCAGGCCCTGCATTTCTGCCTTATTTCATTATTTAGCCAGCCTCACTTCTACCTTTGCTCTCCCAGGCTCCTATGCCCCTGAGCTGCAGATCCTAGCTGCCTCTCACTACCAATCTGCTTTTCTTCCCCAAGTTTCAGGTCATCCAGCAGGGATGGGCACACTGCTCTGGTCAAATCCTTCAGAAGAATGGTCACAATTTTATTCACTGCCCCATAGCTCCTCTTTGACATATCCCACTGGTCTCTATGGGGACTTTTCACCTCAATGATGCAAGGCCTAAGCTTACAGCAAACATCTCTGTGCTATGGTCCATCTGTACTCCGTTACATAGGTTGTCAGACTTCTGGCTAATAGCACTGAATTTATCTTCCCTTGTTGTCTTAGTTACTATTCTGTTGCTGTAAAGAGACACTATGACCCAGGTAACTCTCATAAAAGAAAGCATTCAGTTACCGGCTTGCTTACAGTTTTAGGGGGTTAGCTCATGGTCATCATGATAGGAAATAGATGTGCATGATCAGCGGGCAGCAGGCAGCAGGCAGCAGGCAGATAGTGAACCTGGCATAAGCCTCACCCCAGTGACATATTTCCTTCAACAAGCCCACACCTCCTAATCCTTCCCAAATAGTTCTACAAATAATTCTTAAGCATTCAAATATATGAGTCTATGGGGCTGTCCTTATTAACACCACCACAGCTGTGTTCTAAATATCAGTCTCATCTTTGCCTTTCCCTCTTTTCTTCAGCCACTGATGGACAGGTCAGGGCAGACTGCATGTCCTTGAGTACTAGGCAAATATGACAGCATTGCTAAACACTATCAAATCTGGTATGATGAAGCTAAGAGGATGACTAAATGGATAAAATACTTGTCACACGGGTTGAGAACCAGTATTCAGATTCTCACCCTAGAAACCATGTGAAGTCATGGAAGTTAATATGTACATGCAATTCCAGGGGACTCTGTGAGTTAACAGGCAGAGGCAGAGGAACACCCAGAGGAACACTTCTTGGCCTGCTAGTATGGCATGTACAATAATAACCAAGAGACTCTGTCTCAAATAAGAAGTGTGGAAGGTATACTGCAACCTCTAGATACCCACAACATAACACACATACACACAGGAAGGAAGGAAGGAAGGAAGGAAGGAAGGAAGGAAGGAAGGAAGGAAGGAAAAGAGGAGAACAATAGCCTATGGCACACTAGCCCAGGGCACAGTAGCCCATGGCATGCTATCCTATTACACATTAGACCATGGCACACCAGCCTACTGCACAATAGCCCATGGAGCACTAGCTCACTGCACACTAGCCCATGGAGCACCAGCTCACTGCACACTAGCCCATGGAGCACCAGCTCACTGCACACTAGCCCATGGAGCACTAGCTCACTGCACACTAGCCCATGGTGCACTAGCTCACTGCACACTAGCCCATGGAGCACTAGCTCACTGCACACTAGCCCATGGAGCACTAGCTCACTGCACACTAGCCCATGGAGCACTAGCTCACTGCACACTAGCCCACGGTGCACTAACCCATAGTATGGTAGCCCGTGGCAATCTGTCTTCAACTCCACTTGTAAGTTGAGCTCTCAGTTGGGCAGGGGTGCACAAACTACACTGTCAGCTCCTTGGGCAGGATAAGGTTAATCAAAGGTCAGAAATACAAGGGGCCTAGGCAGTATAGTGAGATTCCAACTCAGAAACAAGTCTCACCCACTACACTGATACTAATTTCCCTATCCTTTCTGGCTTCACTATGAGGTCAGTTTAATTGGAACTTAAACAATCTTAGTTCAAGTTCATGCTCATGGCTTCTGTCTCCTATCCTATCCCACTCCATCCTTGACCACTCAGCCAGCTCCAAGTCTACCTCAGCTGCTTCCCAGCCGCTGGTCCATCACCTTGTAGTCTTTGAGCACACAGTTTTCATTTGTGTTTCTAAATTAATCAATGACTTTTAAGAACAACGACTAGAGCAGTTGGGGGAGAGAAAAACATCAACAGAATGTATTATATGAAAAAATTCTATTAAAAAATATAATTAAACAATGATCACAAATGGAAGAAAAAAAACTTGATTATACTTGTTTGTAATTGAACCCAAGGATTCTACATACAATAGGAATTTGTCAAAAACTGAGCAGCATCCTTTGTGTATTAATCCTTATTTTAGGGGATATAATAGTTATATATTCTGAAGACATATAATTGTAACAAGGAGATGGTAATTTAAAATAAGAATAATCAGGAAACAAACACAAGCTTTAGAAAATAGCGTTTCGTTGAGTGATTACTTGGTGATTTATTTTAAATTTTTTTTAATTTTTAGTCAAATGAAGGGATAACCCTTCTTTGTGTCTGCTGTATTCCTGGCAGCTATTGCTAATTTGAGTGTTTTTAAAAAATAGTATTGACAATTACATAAATTGGTCTTTAAAAAACTACTTACCACACTAAACAATCATACTTTACTTAAAATATAGAACTGAATGTAAATCTAAAATACAAAATATTTATGCTCATGATAGGTGAGAACTATAAGGGCAGTTGGAGATTGGCTAAATGCATTTTCCATTGAGATAAAGAGATGTTAAGGGTGGAATGTCATGCTTTCAAGTGACCTGTTTGGGTGTCAAATTGAGAAATATTGGTGTGGTATTTAATCTTGATTGTCAGCTTGTCTGAAATTAGAACCGCAAGGAAACACATCTCTGGTTGTGTCTAGAAATATTTCCAAAAAGGTTTGAGTGAGGTGGGAAGAACCATTCTGAGTATGAACGGCAGCATTTCAATGGCTGAGCTCCCACAGTGAAGGAGCAAGCAGGGAAATAACAGCATTTATCTACTTCATGGTTACAGGTGCACTTGGCCAGCTATCATGCTTCCTGCATAGGGGCACATTGTGGCTGACTACCGGTTTCCAGATTGGACTAGACCTTCATAATGTGGCCCAAACAAAACTTCTTTCCCTTAGGTTGTTTTTGTCCAATACTGTGTCACAGTGATGTGAAAAGTAGCTAACGTGCTCCCTTCCAGATGGTGAGTTGCCATCTCCTGGCCTTATGCCTTTAAACAATGGGATCATGACTATACCAGAGAAGACTGGAGTCTGCTAGAGGGCTGCTGTGGACAGGAAATGCTACAACTCTCAGTTATGAGGGAAAGAGGGAGAGGGCAGCTCATTCAACTCAGTAGGTATATACGTGCCAAGGATGCTGTAAGGCGACACTACTCTAATTCCTGTCTGGCATGAGAAGTTTCATTTTCACAAATGCTTAAACTAAATTAAGCATTCTCTGTCATGGGACAAAAGCTATGTGTTTATATTTTAGAATTAATGTAATTAAAGATAGTTGCCGTTTCTTAAGTACATATACTTTACTAGATACATGTCTTAAGTACATACACTTTAATGGATACAAAATCATGTAAATGAAAATCTCTCTATAATTCCATGAGCATAGGGTAAACTTTATAGGATTATATTAGTATATTTTCTCTCAAATATATTGTGTTTGTCTTTTCTCAAAGTTATTCAAAGTATTTCTTTCTTCAAAGTATTGCCTCGAAGCTAAAGGTGTAACAAAATGCATACGATTTAAACTTCTTTTCATTTTTTAGTTTTGAGGTTTTTAAAAAGATATTACTTTGAGACATGTGGCTATATTCCAAATTATTAGCATTTCTTCAAGTTGAATATGGTATTGCATGCTTGTAATGCCAGCACTCAGTAAGCTGAGGTATGAGAGTTGTGAGTTTGAGGCTAGCCTGGGCAGCCTAAGGAGCACAAGGCCAGGTTTGTACTCCTTACATAGAAGACCCTGGGTCAGAAAACTGAAGTCTCGTGACTGGGAGAGGAGATGTTGTAGGAGTATGACAGTGAGGCATCCTCTGGCCTCTACACGGCAAAAATAAAGGATTTCATAGTTGTCAATTTTTGCTCAAAATAAATCACCAAATCAGTAACACAGCTTATATTAATCAGAAAGACTTTTTTAAGTCAGTTATCAATAATAATGACCAATGGTATATCTTAATAAAATTACAATTCTGAACTACTATACCTTTTCATTTATACTGGTCCCAACTGCTTAGTCCACAATATCCTACTGAGATTTTTAAAAAAGAACTTTTTTATTCCTAATTGTGGTAAAATACAGCTAAGAAAACATACCACCCCTAAAGTATTAACATACTGCATTTTGAGATAAACACACACAATGTGGCGAGCTGCAGAAAGCAAAGATAGCATACTACCACCATGTTAATGTCGGATTCTGTTTAAATCAACAGCTCATCTCTATACAGCATGTGCCATCCACTGATTATCAGGTCAAGGCCCTGTAGTGTGCTTCATTAGCATAATAATAAAAAAGTTAATTTTGTCCTACATTGCTGTATTTGTTTTTATTTTATCTTATTATTTTACATGCCTGTTACTATTCTAGTGAGAAAGAGAAAGGAAGGGTGTGAATTTGGCTGGGTTTGGAAAATAGGGATGATCTGGAAGGTCTGGGGAGAGGAAACAATAATTAGAATATACTATATGAAAAATACCCATTTCAATAAAAAAAGAAAGAAAAAGAAAACTGTGTTACATCTTTCTTAGGTCACATAAAATCATCTAGGAACATGTAGACACAACAAATAAAATGTGGAAAAAGAACCAAGCAGTAACCACAGGAACCGCCACCCAACGCCTTTTAATAGGAACAGTGCTTGTGACGTCACAGATGCTCCCTGAGGTACCGTCTCACTGTGCGCCACTGAGCCTTGCTTCGTGTGTCTCTTCCCTTCTTCACCACAGGTCACGTAAGGAAGCACTAAGCTTTGTTCAGCTGCTGAGGCACAAGGAGACTCCCTTCAAGCACTGTCTCTCTGCTGCTTCAGACAACGTGGTGAAGCCTGAGTCACTTTCTCTTTTCCATTTGCTTAAAATTATAATCTTTGCTGATTGCACTTCAGTTAAAATTTTAAATACAACCACCAGTCAGTCACGTTGATATTTGAGAATCAGTCCTTCCTTTATGATTGTCTGACTATGCTTGGAATAGAACTGTAAATTATCATAAGTAGATTTAAGATTTGGATTTTTCCATTTGCTGATGTTCCTACAATTGTCAAAGTTGTAATTTTATTTAGTATAATCAATGACAAAGACTGAGCAATAGAAATCTCTAAAATGTTTTTAGAGATATACACAGCATGTTAAAGACTAGGGAAATTCAGAATGAAATTGACACACCACCAAGAAATCTAAGGTAAGGCATGAAAGCCATGCAATTAAAACCCAGAGTAAGATACTGATGTAAACAAGACCTGTGGTTAGAGTCACATAAAAAATATCTGTGAGTTAACAAGATGGGCCAGAAATAGTTTCAAGATTTTTTGGTTCTGTTTGATCAAAAATATTTTACTTTGTCATTTTAAAAAGATTTTCTAAACAGTATGACAAAATACATCTAGCAAAGTTACCTGTTTTATGTAAAGTCAGCTTTACTGTGCCTCCCCAAGAAGCTGAGCTATCCATTGCACAACTGCTAAGAAATCACTTGAAAGAGCGATATATGTGGCCGTGCTTGGCCTGTAGTGTGCCAAGTCTCAGCTTCACTTCCATCTCAGGATGCTGGTCCAGTTTCTTACAGTTCCACCCTGTCTAGGGTAATACTCATTCAGGTGAGGCAGTTAGTAGTTTCTGCTTGTCCCTGTGCAGACATGTAATTTGTTGCCCCCGGGAAACAATACTGGTTTATAGAAGTAATATCTAGACCCACAAAGAACATCTGCCTCTCAAAACAACACAGTTGCTGTGGTTTTTCTACAATACAAACAACACAACAGAACAATCAAGAGAAGCCACATAAGAAGTAAAAAGGAAGCACCTTTAAGAGGCGGTAAAACCCACTAGCCCCCAAGATTTCAAGTGGTTTCTCTGCTGGTATGGGTGACCTGAGTCGTTCATCTAGGCCGTGCATGCCCTGTGCTGAGACAGCATGTGGTTTACCTTCACTTCATTGTGCTGGTCCAGCGTATCTAATTCCACGGTGCTCACCCCATTTTCCCTCTCTTGGAGCTCAGCTTCCATCCCTGGCTCTCCTTCTTTTGAGGGAAGCTCTAAGTCAGTCCCTGGAGTCCTGCAGCTGCTGTTGGAAGCATTTTCATCATGGCTATTGGTTATAGATGATACAGAATCTGTGGTGGTTTCATTTCTTTCTCCATTCAGCACGTGTGTATCAGAAGAGGTGGCAGCTATCTGACTAGGCGTCTCTTGGCTAAGAGCAGTCTCCTGCTCATCTTCACATTCCATCTGGTTTTGTGCAGTCACCACACCATTGGCCAAACAACCATGTTGGCTCTGAGTCTGATCTGGATTGTTTTCCTGCTTCTGTGGAGAGTGCTGGGATAGGAATTTTCGTGGCGGTGTGGAGGTTAACCCATGCTGTCCTGGAGTTTGAGGAATATTTAGGTTCATAGTAGAATCTTTTTGCAAATCAATGTAACTTGATGAAACACTGTAAGATACAATACAGAAAAAAACATTGGCATGAAAAGTTGTAGAGGCCGGGCAGTGGTGGCGCACGCCTTTAATCCCAGCACTTGGGAGGCAGAGGCAGGTGGATTTCTGAGTTCGAGGCTAACCTGGTCTACCAAGTGAGTTTCAGGACAGCCAAGGCTATATAGAGAAACTCTGTCTCAACCCCCCCCCCCCAAAAAAAGAAAAGTTGTAGAACGAAGATAAGTCAATTTCAGGTGAAGAGACATCATCTCTACATGATGGTTTCAGAAACAGATTCTTGGGACACAAGCCACATTTAAACAAGCAGTAAGACAGGTGAAGGTTGAAGAGATGGTTCAGCTATTCAATGCTAGGCTCAAAACAAAACCAGATGGACGAACCTGAGCCTTTTCTGGTTGGATTGTTTCCATGAGCTTTTTACTAATACAACTTATTCAGTAAAGACAGAGATGAAAGAAATATTTGTGTTCAATGAGACTGTCTTTTTCCAAGATCTTTATTTCTTAATCATTTTTAAAAGAAGCATGGGCTTATAAACAGGCTATAAAACCAAGTTAGTTTTATTTGAAAAGTAGGAACATTAAAAAGAAACAATAATTCTTTATCATACACACTGTAGCAGCTGCTAACAGGTCGCTAAGAGTTCTCTTGAATTTTGCTCTTTATCTCTCCATTCCTGTCCTCACTAATCAGATCCTTATACATTCAAGACTAATGTCTCCAGGACATCAGCAAGAATATGCCTTCTCCAGATCCTCCAGCTCGCCCCTCCTGGGATCATCTCTCCTCCTACAGCGTCTTGTACATTCCTGTAGTTCTCCACTGTGTCCGGGCTAGAGTCAGTAGCCCTGCTCTTGTCTGCTTAGCACAGTTCTCCCCAGTACACTGGCACACCTGTCATTCAGGCCTTTTGAGAGGAATTGGTTGGTTGGTCTATTTAAGCAGCACACTCCACCGCGTTCTCTAGTCTCCTTTTATCTTTAAAGCCCTCATCACTGTGATATAGTACTAACAGGGCAATAGAACCCCACTCCCAATGCATAATTATGTGCTTATGGAAATATTTGTATATCAGTTTAACCAATAATTCAAAGTTGAGGGAGGAAACATAAAACTCAAAGCTATACCCTGAGAATTTCTATGACGTAAATAAGAGGAATTTAAAACATTCTAGATTTCTATGAGCTTGCAGATGATGTTGTCTTGTTCCCAAGTTTACTCTAGCTTAGCTGGATGTGTGTGAATAGTTCAACAGATGTACAAAGAACTATTGATTACTGTGACGATCCTATGACAATCACACCCCAGACAACATTTATGAAGTCTCCACTGAGTGCCTAGAGCTATGTTAAGTTCGTTTACACTGTTATTGTGCTTTGTCCTTACAACAATTCCTAAAGTAGGGGCCCATAAACAGAGGAATCTATACATGCAAAAAGTCTGTCCTATAGCCAATGTCACCTGGCTAAAAAGTGGCCAAATCAGACTTCAAGCTACACTTCAAATACCACTTCAAAATCTCATCACCATCTTTGCCCTGTTTTGGATGGAATGAGGAGTAGGTAAATAAGCAATAAAAAGAGGGGACAAAATCCAACAACGATTACAAGTTCTCCAGCACAGCAGAACTAGGGGAGATGGAGAGAGAAGTGGGCTAAGGCAAGATACTTTTGGAAATACTGAGAGGCACTGTCACCTTCTTCCTTCATCCTACCCCATCCCTGTCCTGTCACTGCCATTATAAAGTGAAGGATGAAAAAAGAGACAGAAAGAGATAGTAGCAACAAAGTAACGAAGAAAAGAAACACTTTAAGTCCAACACTGAGACTGTGGGAATAATAGAAGGGAGAATAGTTTTAAAGAAGAGCTTATACATGAGTGTTGGAAGTGGCCAATATAAATAAATATGACACACTCCATTGCTGTTACTGCCTTTTATACATAATGTATCTTGATCATGAATGATCTGCCAATAAAATACTCCAAGATGACTAAGATGTCCTCTTTGTGTAGTCTCTGAAAATAATGCATAGGAAATAGCTGGCAGCTTACTGTACTAGGTGACATCAAAGGCATCAGGAGGTATAAGCTGGAGATAGGGAAAAGCAGTCATTCCTTTGGATGCTGATTAACATTGTGTGTGTGTGTGTGTGTGTGTGTGTTGATGTGTGTTCTGTGTGTGTGGTAGGGTGTTGGTGGTGCTGAGTGTGTGTGTTGTGTGTGTGGTGTGTTGGTAGTATGTGTGTGGTGTGTGGTGTGTGGTGTGTGTGTGTGTGTATGTGGTATGTGTGTGTGTGTGTGTGTGTGTGTGTGTGTGTGTGTGTGTATGTGTGCCCTTCCCCCCAGCCTTGAGCAGGCCTGAACAAGTTTACCAAAATAGACCAAACTATAGGACCCAGGAGGCGTGGCAGCCTGCAGTCTGTTATAGGAGCTAAGAATACCATGTTTTCTCTCGCCCTCCATTCCCTTTTCATTCCCAGCCTTCCTTTAAGGTGAACCCGGTTACCCATAGCTGCTGGAGGCTACAGAATGGCCCTTGAAACGAGGGACCTGAAAACGGAAGACTAGCTGAGGAACACTATCTTGGGGTAGAGCTCTATGGAAAATGGAAGAAAAAAAGAGTATCCTGCACACTTGGTAAGCAGCAAACAGGATTGATACTAGCACTAGTTATGGTTATTTTTTGAAGGCTGTGTTTTCAGGAAGTGTGTTTAAGAGGATACAGTCTAGGTTGAGTAAGTGTTGACCAGATGCGAGCTCACCTAGGAAGTGTCAGTGAATTTTGGGATAGGAGAATACTAATAAGCATTTGCCCTCAGCCTAAGAGCTGCCTCAGGCGAGAGGAGCAGGGTTAGAAAGAATTGGAAGACTGAAAAAAGCAGGGCACTGAGGAGTAAATATCAGTAGCCTCTGCTACATCTCCTAAAGAAAGAGATGAAGAGTTAGATCTTGAATATGAAAGAAAGGGCTTCAGAAAAGCAGTTATCCTCTCTGGACTGTGTCAGCAAAAAAGAAGGAAAAGGTTGTTTCAGAGCTCTCTTAGAAACAGGAGAAAAGTCAAGAGACATCTTGCAATTTTCCCTGGCTTTTACAGGAGAAATCCATAATTCTGTTTTCTTTGTTTATTGTTTGTCCTTGGCAAGCCAATGTTCACATGTGTCAATTGTCTGTTTTTTGTTTCATTGTTTGAATGAACGGTGTTCTGTTTCATGTTCAGAAGACAAAAATGGTTAAGGCTACTACACATCCACCCCTTGATCTAGTTTAACTTGGTTTTAAAAGCAGTCTTAATGCGCACAGATAAGTTACCTTACACCTGTAGCTAAGAGTCCAGCTGAGATAGAAAAACCCTTCCAAAAATTGATTGTCGGTATAAGCTGCTTTTAAAGGGATCAGCAGTTTTTTGGATTCTATAAGGAAGCTAAGAGTTGTTTGTCCTAGAAAAATCTCTCTGACACGGTGCCTTTCTCTTGAAATTACAGCTAGAAAAAGCAAGAAAATTTTGTTTGGTCTAAATATATAAGATGTGTTGTCACTTCATTTTTGTTTCTGACTGGTTTTAAAGGTATAAATATGTTCTGCATGTCTTGGTTATAGATTATTGGCCTATAAGTGGATTAAAAATTTGCAACTTTGGTAACAAAAGTTGGCTTAAAACTGGTAACTCAGGGTTGGAGTCATTCAGAGACCAGATGTATAAAGACAAGATTTAAAAACAATGTCTCTTTAGTGAGATATTAAAAGCTGCACTATTGTGCATTCATATATAAGAAATGGCAGCAAAACTTTGTAACATAAAAGTAATGTATTTGGTGTTGATTTTAGAGCAAGTGGATTGTTTACATTGTTAAAAATTGGTTTTGTTTTCAAGAATTATGGTTATACTCTAATGTCACAAAAGAAACTTAAAAATATAGTTAAGCTGACACTTTTCCATTGGCTGCAGTTGGCAGTTCAATCATAAGTTTAGGATTTTTTTTTGACTCGCCCATATTTATAGGGAAAAAGATACAGCAGATAGAGTTAAATTAAAGTTAAAAACAAACAAACAAACAAAAACTAGGACACAGTATAGGCCTACAAAAGAATAATCTTTGGGCTAGGTCTCAGGAAACAGGCCAAGATTAAGAACATTTACATTTGAATTAAGACAATGCAGTCTGAGCTCAGCAGAAGCTTGAGTGACAAACATTCCTTTTGTCTTCGTCTTCAGGACCCCAGCTCCTAGAAAGGTGTTTTCTGGAATTTGTTTTTTGCCTTGTTTGTTTCTTGTGGGGGGAGGGGTAAATCTAAGACCCAAAGACATTCACAACAATCTATGAGCCAAGAGTTATAATGATTATGCTGGAGAAATTAAAATAATGGCTGCTTCTCCCATGGCACTGTACCTGCTGGCAAAAGAATTGTTCAACTTGTCGACTTGTTTTTGTTCATTTGCATCTGCTTCCTTCCAAATTTGTTAAGAATGAGAAAGAATGAGGCTTTGGTTCCTCTAATGTATATTGGGTTCAATCTATTACTAGCAGTTCAATCTATTACTAGAGATCTAATCTTAAGTTAATAATTGAAGAA
The DNA here is from genome assembly GCA_030674055.1 of Rhabdomys pumilio. Classification (NCBI taxonomy): domain Eukaryota; kingdom Metazoa; phylum Chordata; class Mammalia; order Rodentia; family Muridae; genus Rhabdomys; species Rhabdomys pumilio. The sequence goes on from JANHMN010000011.1 coordinate 1,987,991, forward strand.
AAAGGTTTTAAAGGATTAATAAATACTGGGAATTATGTAACAATTATTAGAAGACAAGATTGCCTTCAGCTTGGCCTTTATCTGATACTCTCACTCAGCTAAAAATGATTAGTTATTGAATCAATCCAAAACAAAGTTCAAACTTAAGATTTATGAAACTAATGGGCCATTAAGATTGTTTTTATACCATTCCTTTACATTTCTGGTAAAGGTGGGAGGTTTTGCATTCAGTAAATTTGCTCATAATTTTTGAGAACCCATGGAGCAATATCATTGGAAAGGTTTGCCTCAGAGAATGGTTAATTGCCTTACTATATATATATATATATATATATATATATATATATATATATATATTATATATATATATATATGAATGAATTGTTGTTGCTTTAATACAAGAAATTAAGAGTTTGAATCTTTCAGTGTATATTATTCATTGTATGATATTTTATTAGCTGATCTCTCTGAAGGAGTTTTTCTGCAAGCCTTTGCTCTAATATAATGAGCTTTAAAAATATGGAGTACTAGAAAAGATTTAAAGGCAATATGTTTTCAATATTTGAGACCTCAGTTATATCCAAAGCAGATTGTGGCACAGAAAATTCCAATAAAAATAGACAAGAGTTAAATTCCCAGCAACCACATTGTGGCTCACAACCATTTGTGGCGTGATCTAGTGCCCTCTTCTGGCCTGCAGGTGTACATGCAAAAAGAAAATGGTTTGCTTTTAATTTGATTTGCATTTAATGATTTTCAAGCGTTGTTAAGAGATATTAATTGGCTAAAACCTCATCTTAAGCTTATCATAAGAGAATTTGAACCTCTGTTTGATATTCTCAAGGGAGATACAAGTCCTGATTCCCCTCAACAATTAACTGATAAAGGAAAAATAGCTTTGCTGAAAGTAGAGTAAGCTGTTAGTTATCAACAGACAAATTATATAAACTATGATAAAATGTTGGCTGTTTGCATTATTGCTACTCGTGCTCACTGCAGCCCTTTGGGAAAAAAAAAACCATTAATGTGGATTTATCTTTCTTCATCTACAAGTAAAGTTTGAACATCCTATTATAAAATTGTTACTGTGTTAATACAAAAATTATATGATAGAATCCTAAAAACATTTTGAATAAAGGGTTTATTCCTTATTCCAAATAGCAATTAAATTGGTTATTGAAAAATAATGATATTTGGCCTATTACATGGCAAACTTTTTAGGCAAACTTGATAATCATTATCCAAAAGACAAGTTGTTACAGTTTTTCTCTATGCATGCTTTTATATGTCCTAAAATTTACTACGCATGCAGTCCTTAAAAAAATGTTTACTTTATTTACAGATGCCTCATCTATTGAGAAAACAATATATGTAATTAGATCACACGTTCATTTTTTAAGTTTCTCCTGCTTCAACACAAGTAATTAAATCATGTGTTGTAGCCACTGTTTGAAATGCTGATGAATCAAGCTTTCAATTTGTATATTTATAGCCAGTATATGGCTCATGATTTATAATTGCTTAAAATTGTTCCTTTTTTAGATATTGCTAATTCTCAATTTTTATTTATAAAAATACAGCTTAATTTATAAAACATGTACTGTTTTTTTTAACTTTATAAGACATTTAAGAGCTCATATTGGATTGCCTAGACCCCAGGGCAATGCCAGAGCAGATTTGTATGCTAGGCAGATTATGGTTCTTACATAAACAATTGGCCATACAATCTTATTCTTTACAGCACCAAAATAGTAATAGCTTGAGACAATAATTTGGCATTTCTAGAAAGTGTGCAAGTTAAATTTCAAAAACTTGCTCTCAGTATCCTTAATTTTTTCATAATGGTGTTAAGCCTTGAGGACTTATACATAATCAATTTGGCAAATAGATGTTACTCATTTTTGATTTTAAAAAATTCAAATATGTACATGTGACTTGACACCTTTTAGGCTTTCTAGTTGCAACTACTTTAACAAGAGAAGCAACTAAAAATATAATTAGTTATTGCCTATATTATTTTGCTGTGCTTGGTGTTCCATACCAGATTAAGATAGGTAATAAAACTGGCTATTGCAGTTTACAGTCAAACATTTGAGATGTTTCATTGATAATTTAATATTACTGATATTTCTTATTATCCTCAAGGACAAGAAATTGTGAAAGAGAGATTATGAAACTTTAAAATAATATCTTCATAACTCTCTGAGTTATGAAGCAGCTACTGGTGCTTCTTCCCTGATTTTACAAGAAACTCTGAAAAATTGTTTTTTTAAACTAGTAAGGGGAAATTATACCCCCCGCCCCCAAGGTCACCAAAAGCACACATTACTTTTGTCTTATTTGTTTTAAATTTTCTGCAAACTGATGCTAAAGGTCAATCTGCAGCAGATTACCACTGGAATTCGGTCACTTCCAGCTCATTTGCCAGGGTCATATGACGAGACCCCTTAACTAATACTTGGTGTGGTCCTGACCCTGTTTTAATTTGGGGTCGTGTCAGTCTGCATTTTTTCAGAAAAAAAAAATGGAGCCCAATGGCTGTCTGAAAGACTGGTCCATCATGTGGACACAGATCTTGAGTCTAATAATTATGATTCTAATGATGAAGATGGCTCAAAATCTTTATCAACCAGCTGATTTAACTTGACATATCATCTCCACTCTTACTGGAGAGTATTTTTTATCATTACTTAAAGCCACCCACTATATACCTGGTGGCCAGACTTGTGTCTGATCCCTGCTAATTAGCAGTTGGATTAGATACTGAAATACTTCCACTTCCAACCTTATTTTCTACATTGCTTGGATAATCATGTTTCTTTTAACCTTTGAACCTTGTATTTTAAGCAGATTGATTGCCCTCATACAGGATGGCTCTCAGCAAGCTCAGCTATTCATCATGGCAGCTACACATCACTGTGAAGAATTTCATCTAGTACATGTCCACAGGTCTTTTGGTCTAAATGTGGTTTTGGTCTATATGAGAAAGAGTGTGCCAATGATGGCCGGTTAGTCAAAGATGGGTAAGAGTGTTCTTAAGCTCCTATAAATCTAAGGCAGAGGCATACATCAATATGCTATGTATATTTTCCTTGAAGATGGGTAACATAAAAGTAATATAGACACTGACCTAAGCCAGGCATGATTGCCCGGCCACTTGAGACCCTAGACAGGATAAAATTTTGTGCCCTGTCCAGATATTGGCACTGCCATCTTAAAAACTTAAGGGAACTGTGCCTTTCCCCCCAGCCTTGAGGAGGCTTGAAAGAGTCATTTACCACAATAGACCAAACTATAGGACCCAGGAGACATGGTGGCCTGCAGTCTGCTACAGAAGCTAAGAAGAATAGATTGCCTGCTGAGCTTTCATTTAGATACCTCCAGGCTGAGATCCCCTCACCCACACTGGCTGAAGCCAGAAGGAGTTCTGGTGGTGGGGGTGGGGCTTCCCCTTTATATTTGAAAGCAGAATATTAAACTTGGGGCTTTGATCAGAATACTTTGTCTTGACCCCATGTTTTCTCTCACCCTCCATTCCCTTTTCATTTCCAGCCTTCCTTTCAGGTGAACCTGGTTACCTGTAGCCGCTGGAGGCTACATGTGTGTGTGTGTGTGTGGTGTGTGTGTATGTGTGTGTGATGGTGTGTTGGTGGTGGTGAGTGTGTGTGTGGTATGTGTGTGGTGGGAGTGTGTGTGTGTGTGGTGGGGTGTTGGTGGTAGTGAGTGGTGGAGTTAGGCTTGTAATATGTTTGGGAAAGATCAGTGCTCTTTTCTGTGGGAAAATGTTATTTTTAAAATTGTAGCTGAGCAGTGGTGGCGCACACCTTTAATCCCAGCACTTGGGAGGCAGAGGCAGGCTGATTTCTGAGTTTGAGGCCAGCCTGATCTACAGAGTGAGTGCCAGGACAGCCAGGGCCACACAGAGAAACCCTGTCTCAAAAAACAAAAAACAAAAACAATAAAATAAAATTATAAAGTTTTTCTAAGCTAAAAAAGAGTATTTTTTCTTATTCCAAGAGAAAAAAAGATGAGAGAAAAAGGAAGCCACAGGATGACGATGACAATGACGATGATGTTGCCATCTACTGGCTTCAAATCGTTCTACTTAACAGAACGGTATTACTTCCACTCAAGTGAAACTACAGCACTCAGCTGGTTCTTTATAAAAGCATTTATTATTGCTCTGAAAGTGGGCATCCAATTGAGAGCTCTAGGGAATGCTGTTGAGGTCCGGGGACAACTTTTGAGAGTCAATTCATTCCTTCTTCCCTGAGTTTCAGGGACTGAGCTGAGGTGTGCAGGCTGGGGAAGGCAAGTCCTTCTCTTGATGAGCCATACCACTGGTTTTCATCTGCAGTTCCTAATAGCAGTAATTTGTGGCCCGCCAAGGTTCTCCTGGCCTACTTCTGTGTATTCAGAATCCAGTGGCCTCCTTTTGTTCTAAAAGTATTAGGCTCTGACAACAGAGATCAAAACTGAAAACTAGCCTGCAGGCTTGTGAGCATTTTCTAACAATAAACTTAATGAAGTATTAAGCCACTCTGCAGACCCTTTTAGGGTTGGTTGTCCTGGTATGGGGACACGGCAGCCAGTCCTGATCTGATGGCACTATGTCTTTGCCTGTTCAGAAAAGAGCTGCTCTATCCTAGTCATTAGACTGTTCAGACCTGGCTAATAATCTATACAGGTCCTTGTGATGAGTAAAGAAATAATATGTAGCCAGGCACCCCATAAAGGCCATTGACCTATTGCTCTGGAATGCCTGGGAGATCATAGTGGCCAGCAGGTGAGATAAGATCAGGACAAGGGACTGTGAGGTACTAACTTTGTTTTTGCTTTGCTTCTATAAAACCTGCTTATCACTACAGGAAAGGAATGGAGTGGATTTTTATTACTATTTACAGGAAAGATAAGAAACAACTGAGGGAAGTAAAACAATTTTCCTGTCTAGCAGTAGATTCCAGGAGCAGTTGTAAAACACACTTTTCTGGTGTTCACTTAAAAACCCAACCTTAACTACACACACCCCCTTCCACAGGGCATGCTGCTTGCCATTAAGGCTGCCATTTTTCTGCAAGCAGTAAAAATAACTTCATTTAATCTAAATTTGAATTGAGTCTAAGTCTTTGATCTTTCCAAGTAGATTTGAACAGCACAGCACTGGTACTGCCTGGGTGACAGCGGACCAATACTGTTGCTCTTACAAAGCATCGCCCCACAAGCAGAACCCTTGCAAACCCTTGTCCAAACACGAACCATAAATTATAGCACATTCTTCCTTACATCATGTACAAAACTGTACACATGTCACTTGGGGAGATAAACTCAAGCAATTTGTAATTGGACAACAAAACTAATCAAGGTTAGAGACCTCAGTCTTTGGAATACAGACTCCTCTGAGGCCTCCCCAGGCTCCTCCCCAGGCCCTGGCATGAGAGCACTGAGGCTAGACTCAGGCTCCCACCTCCTTATCTTCTTTCTCATGGCAGTGGCTGCAGAATCTGTAATTGGAAGGATCTCTTTTCTGTTTTTGAATCAATCAACTCTGAGAAGAAAAAAACTGAACGAAACTGAGTCATTGCTTTAAGTATTGCTACAATTTCAGGTCCCAGAGGCATTACAACTTCCCTTCAGAGGACTTTGAGGATTTACAGATCATATGAGTGCTCAGGAATGAAATGCAGCTTTTAAACAAGGTTCTCCAAAACTTGTAAATGTATTATAGTAAGCATAATATTTTGTAAGTACATTGCATTTTAGTTTCTTGTTTTGTTTTTGAGGAGTCTTACGATGGGGCTCAGGCTCGCCTCAAACGCTTGAACCCCTGCTTCAGCCCCCTGGATGTTGTAATTATATTTCTGTGCCCCCCGGATGGTTTATCCTTACAGTTTTGAATTTTGAATGAAGGACATTATAGTTTCGTGCTTGCTCATGCTTCTCAGGACATCCCCAAAATATTCCCAAGCTAAGATGTCACTACATACATAATAATAAAATTTAAAAGTTCATGTAATGGCACATACAAAACACCCATAGGTATAAAATAGTAAAATGAATAATTCTTAAGAAGATTCATGTAATGGAAAATTGTCTGTCAGTATTACATTGAAATGAGCGAAATGTTTGGCTTTGTGAGTAGGTAAGTAAAATTATATATATTTTGTTTAGACTTCTAGTGACATAAACAAAATCTTTTTTTCTAAGGATAAAGCAATTTAGGTAGTATAACTAAAAAGAAGTAACATAAGAATTTGGTTTTTACATTTACATGGGAAAACACATTTTGCCTATACATTAGAACTAAAGAATATAAAATTCTCTTTCTGAGAATAAAATGGGTAATTATTATGAGTTTTATGTGTAGTAATGATATCTCTTTGTAAGTTTCCATGAGGTAATAACAGGAAGAGGGAAACAGACTGAACTGTTATAGAGGCCTCTCATTACATGAAAAGGATCTGAAATGACAGACAGGCACAGAGGGCAAAAATCCCCAAAGTCAGCTCCTCAGAAAGTGAGGAAAACAGAGACAGAGATGGAATACAGCCTTCCTGCCAAGCCTGAAGTCCTGGACAGCAGCATGGCCACAGCAGTAACCCAGACTGACACACACATACACACACAGGAAATAAGAAACAGCATATCCATACATAGCAAATGATAATGCCTACTAGGGCAAGATCAAGCAATTTATCTTTAAAATGTAACTGTAGGATACTATAACTTTCAAAGACCCTTCTCCTCCCACCTTCTCCCATACATATTGACGCTTACCTGCCTCCTTCAAAGTGACTGATGAGATCTGATACCTTACTATGTTTCCCTTTTGAGGCACAAGAAGTAGGGGCCGGATTAGACTCCTCCATCCTTGGCTTTGCACTCGGTAAAGCTTTATGCCTGGGGACTTGGGGTATATGGGATGAAGGTGAATTCTGCAGATGTAATGGTTTTGGAGGCACTGTAGAAAAAGAAAAGAATTCAGTATTTCACTGTTTTTCTCTGTAACAGTAAAGATTCTGGTTTACTAGGTGTGAAGCTAGGTGTGAAGCTAGGTGTGAAGCTAGGTGTGAAGCACCATTAGTAAGCTATTGCAAGAGAGTCTCAAACTGGAACTGACCTACCCTAACCAAGGAGGATTTTATTTAGCTCTTGCTATTTCTCCAGATCTCATTGAAATTATATAATTTCAGTGTGTGTGTGTGTGTGTGTGTGTGTGTGTGTGTGTGTGTGTGTGTAAGAGAGAGAGAGAGAGAGAGAGAGAGAGAGAGAGAGAGAGAGAGAGAGAGAGAGGTATGTTGTGCTTAAAGGACCTAATAGAAAAAAATTATTCTTTTAATTCTGAAGTTAAGTAGGAAAAAAGGACATGCAATTCAGAGTTAAAAGAAAAATGTCCCTGTATACTCTGTACTCATTAAGCTAAACTACAACCAGAAGTTTAGCTGGGCGTGGTGCTTCTGCAAACTTCAATGCCAGCATTCAGGTGGCAGAAGTGGGGGTATCTCTGTGAGTTCAAGATCAGCTTGGTCTACATGCAGAGTTTCAGTTTCAGACCAGCCAGGGCTATGTACTGAGACACTGTGTAAACCAAAACCAAACATAAACCAAGATCTTATGCTTCAGTCCAAAGCTCTATGTTCAAAGAAAGTAATAGCATTAGGACCAAAGAAATACCTCACATTACAGGATAAAATTTCTCTTTGTGGTCACATTTACTACTTCAGGAAACCCAGTGAGCTTTAGGTAATGTGTTTAGGCTTCCAGGATTCATTATATTCCTTCCCTGCAACCTTGATGTCCCTGTGAGTGTTTGCAGAGGAGTACTATCTTCTTTTTCACTCTTCCCCATTGAAAACCTTATCATGCATCAATGCTTTCTGAGGTGTCTCTGAGGATCAGTTTTCATGCACCTCCACTTCCACCCTTTCATTACTGCTGACCTCATATCAGGAGAGGAATAGGACATCAGCATTGCTAAATGGTTTTTGCATATCTCCTTAGCACCCTGGCAGCAACTCTACTGTATTGTTCCCAAAACTTTATCTACTAGGTTTTCATAAACTAGCTTACCCACATATACTCTTGTTTCTACTATTGTTCAAGTCATTCAATTTTACATAACTTTTCAAATGTATGATGAGCTATGTGTGAAATAGTGCTGGATGCATGTGCACATAAGCATTGCACTCATAGAAATACAACTCATTATTAGATCAGTGGCTCTCAATCTTCCTAATGCTGCGAACGTCTAATATAGTTCTTCATGCTCTGATGACCATCAACTATAAAGCTTTTTGCTACTTTACAACTGTAATTCTGATAGTTATGAATTATAATGTAAATATATGATATGCAGGATATTTGATATGTGACTCCTGTGACAGGGTTGTTTGATGCCCCCAGGGGTTGAGACCTACAGGTTAAGAATTGCTGCACTAGGGGAAATGCCTTCTTTTAAACAATATTCTCCTATAAAAAAGCATTTATGACTGTAAACTATATGTCTAAGACTCTTTTAATTATCCACAGTTACTACTCTAGGTCTCTTTAATATCTTTCATATTCATAGCTTTCACTGTTTTCATTCAAACTATTGATGCAAAAGGAACAATACAAATGAAAGGCTGCTAGTACATGAGTGTGTTTATATAGCTACCAAATACTCCACAAGCAAATTTTATTATCAGTCACATTGACTTTTGCTAAGAACAATAACTCAAATTAATTGTTACTATATTAAAAAATTGAGGAAACCCAAGATTAGAGTAAAAGTAGACTCAATTGGCAATGTCTGTCTTGGATGCAAAATAGGAAAATAGTTCTTGGTATACCCAGAGTCCAGGGCACCTCTTTTTTTGTTCTGCCTCTTTCAGCCATTCTTTCTAACCAGCTCCGTTCTTTATGATTCTCCACCAACCCACAGGACAGCTCTCTACTTGGAACCCACAGCTGAGACCCAGACAAGTGACCTTTATTCACCTCTCCCTCTATTATAGATGCTATAGTCTGTAAGTCCCAGTCCACCTTCATCCTCTTGGGACTTAGACTCTTGGGATAGACACAGAGATAAAGGAACCTCTAAATCTTTCTTTTAACAGTCTGTCTCCTCATTCATTTGTGACTCTCACAACTGTCACATTTGGATAAGACCCAGAATGGGCAACAGCAACCAAAGAATGGAACACCCAACCAACAAAGGTGACACTATAGATCTACAGATACCTACACCAAAAATCTTAAAATTCAAATATCTTAACTCCAAATACACCAATAAAACCACAAATATGAACAACAAAAACAAGACTCTTCCTGCGTAAGCCAGCAGCTCTATTGCAATAGACCCTGAAAAGGCAATTTAGCTGATAAATAAGACAAGGTCTTGAAAACAGTGATAAAGAATGTGTTCAGGGCTGGAGAGATGGCTCAGCAGTTAAGAGCAGTCAGTGCTGAGTCATCAAAACTTTATGGTTTTGCTAACAAAAAGTCCTGAGTTCAGTTCCCAGCAACCACATAGTGGCTCACAACCATCTGTAATGGGATCTGATGCCCTCTTCAGATGTGTCTGAAGACAGCAAAAGTATACTTATATACATAAAATAAATAAATCTTAAAAAAAATATTCAGAGATGAATACTATTATAAAGACAGTGAAGATATAAACAAATAAATAAAATAATCAAATAATGAAAAACTCAAGTCATGAAAATAAAATTTAGAAAGAAACAATCACTAATGAAAAGCCAAAGTGAAATAAAAGTGAAAATGAGAAACAGGAAGTCAAATGAAATGTTGGTAAAGCATCACCAAACAGACTGACAGACATGGAAGACAGAATCTCAGGTCTTGAAGACAACATAGAGAAATGGACTATCAAGTCAAGAAAATATTAATTCTAAGAAAAGGAAATGAGGCACAAAACATCCAGGAAATCTGAACACTATGAAAAGAACAAACCTATGAATAGTAGGATAATTATTGAAGAAAATTTGTCCAACCTAGAGCCAGAGATGCCTATAAAGTACAAGAGGCATACAGAACACCAATAGAACCATAGAAGAAAATTTAAAGATACACAATATTCAAAACACTAAATGTACAGAACAAAGTATATTAACAGCTTCAAGGGAGAAAGAACTTGCATAATATAACAGAACCATTAATATAGCAGGGCCATTAATTTTCAATAGAGATTCTAAAAGCTAGAAGGATTAGGATGGATGTTCTTAAAAGATGAAAGAGAAATGGCTAAGAAATACTTAATTTAAAAAAAAGAGATCAACATCCTTGGCCACTAGGGAAATGGAAATTAAGATTACTATTAGATTTCATGTTACTCCAGTGAGAATGGCCATGATCAATAAAACAAATGACAGCACTTGATGGGAACTGGTAGGAGTGCAAACTGCTCTGGCTTCTATGGAAATCAGTGTGCATGTTCTTGAAAAAGCTGAAACTCAATCTACCTTAACATCCAGTTATACCACTTGTGGACATATACTCAAAGAACTCTAAAGTCTACTGCAGAGATACTTGCTCATCCAGATTAACTGCAAACAGCCTAGATATTCATCAAGTGACTGTTGGATAATAAAAGTGTGGTACACTTACACAATCAAATATTATTAAGCTCCTTAGAAAAATAAGATTTTTGAATAGTGAGTGAATGAAGATTAAAAACAACCATCTTAAGTGATAGCAAACAAATATTGCATGTTTTCTCTTATATGTTGATAATATCTTTTAAACTTTAGATATGTGTGTTTCAATCAGAATAGCCAAAAAGCATAGACAGCTAATAAGAAACCAGTCAGAAGAAAAGGATATTACAGGGAAGAGGAAACAGTATATTATATAATACACATGTTATATAATATATATAAACAGTATATATAATTTATATATTTAATTTAAACTACACACACACACACACACACACACACACACACACACATATTGTTGTGTCACTAACCAAAGGGATCCCATGGACTCCTTCCCCAAAACATCATAGGCTGTTTTCAAGGTTACTGGCTGTTGGTTATTCCTCATAGACTGATGGCAAGGCCATATTGATGAAGACACAGCTTACTTATGTCATCATACATGGAAATTTGAGGTATTGCCCACTACTGATTAGTGTTTATGGTGCTCAAAGGTACTTTACATGCTACTGGATAAGATAAGTAAGTGTAATAGGATGGCTTCCTGCTGCTGCTACATTGTTTGCATTAAGCACCGTGATTGAGGAGAAGCTAATAATGGGAGGAGTGAGGAGAGGAAGAGGAGAAGGAAGAGGAGGAGCTAGGAGAAAGAGGGAGATGTAGCAGCCATGGAGAACTATGGATGCATCAAGAACAGTCCTGGGTAACAAATTTTATCTAAGTATTGGGTAACAACTCTAATTGTGTGGGCATCTTGTTAATTGAGCATTTCCAAACATATAAATATTAGATAATATTTAAGCATTAAGAGTCTCATTTCTACCAGGTACCACATGGATGGTGAGATGGTCTGGGCTCAACCAAGCACTATGGACAGTGTGGTGGATTGGCAGAGCCAAACACTACGCTGGTATCTCATGGGTCTAGTTGTGGCAAGCTTGGCTTCTGGCTGCTTCCAGCTGTGGTGCACTTGGCTTTCAGCTGTGGAACATGGCAGCCTGAGCTAAGTCACACCATTACCAGAATAGCACTGGGTTTTTTTTTTAAATATTACCTGCAACAAGTGGCACACCAACTTCAGGCACGAATTCACTAGAAATTGAAGTCTATTCACCTGAGAGTAAAAGATGTATTTTTATTTTTTTAAAAAAGAAAGTGAGCCAGGCAGTGGTGGTACATGCCTTTTATCCCAGCACTTGGGAGGCAGAGGCAGGTGGATTTCTGAGTTCGAGGCCAGCTTGGTCTACAGAGTGAGTTCCAGGGCAGCCAGGGCTACACAGAGAAACCCTGTCTCTGGAAAAAAGAAAAAAATACAACCAAAAACCAAAAAAAGAAAGTGAGTGAGTGAATAGTCCTGAGAAGAGTCAAGTGACTCCAGCGCAGGAACTGTGAACAAAGAGACTGCTGGCAGGCAGGTCCTCTGTTGAGAGAAACTGCAGGCTGCTGCAGTCAGAGCCAAATAAATAAGCCTCCAAAGCTTTGGAGTAGTTACTGATTCAACTGTGAATTTATAAATGGGGATTATTTGCTTTTAGGAAAGAATTTATAAACATATTTGTCTGATTCACGTGGGAGATTTCGCCCTCAGTTTGGAACTTAGATAAGAACTTAGTCACTGAAACCAGGTAGAAAGTACAGTGTATAAATAAAGGCTGCTCTGAGCCAAGAGAGCCAAATGAAAAGGCCTCCATCTTGGGGCAGATACTGATTTAACTGAATTTACAATGTAGGGATTATTTGCTTTTAAGAAATATTTCTAAAAAGAAAATTTCTAAAAAGATTTGTTCGAATCATATGGGGAATCTAGCCCAGGGTTTGGAACTAAGATAGGGAAGACTGTTACTGACTCCAGGTACAGAGTACAGTGATATTCATTGCTTGCTTTGATCAGGTAATAAAATTTGTGCCTCCTATAGAGAGACTTACAGATAAATAACTAACTAGAAGGCTGCTCTAGACAGAGTCAAACAGATAGGTGGTATGAATAAAAAGCTGTTCGAGGTAGAGAGCTGATAGAAAGATAGTGTAAATCAGGTGTATTCAGATGATATAAAGTTATATTGGCTCACAGGAGACTCGGGTCCTGTCTAACGAGGGCCCCATGGGAATTTTGGGTTTATTTCCTGCTTGGCAAAATAGGAAAGGCCTAAGAATAGGCACATATGCTACTTTAGTTACTTCATTTATCGTAGATTGCTTTAACTTTAAAAATGGATGTGATTCTGAGTTGTGTAGTTATATTTTTCCTCTGGGAAAGAGGTCAATATAAAGGTTTTTCTGGTTACTGGCTCAAGGATATGCTGATTTGGGGAAAAGGCTCTGGCTTTGTGTTTTTAGAGATAATGATTAAGGTATTTATATCTCCCAGAATTATATGGATCAGATATGACAGAGGCAGGCCCCCCAGAAGACTAGATTCCAGAGAATCAAACAAAAAATTATCTTGATACTAAAATTTGAGATTTCTATATTACAGAATACACAGCCTTGGTGTAACTCCTTATCAGGCAAGTTCAGCAGACTTTCTTGAATCCCTGATGTCCTAGAATTCCAGCTGGATCCAGTGAAGACACAGACATCAGAGGTTTATCAATTTACCCTTCCCCTCTCTCCTCTTCTAATATCTCAATGCCCACATTCAATCTGAAGAAGTTATTGAAGAGTTTGCGCCCCAATTCCCTGGGTTTGAAGACTAAGGTGGTTAATATTAGGCTGTCTTTCTAAGAAAAAGCAAAGGTTTTATTGGAACAGGAAGGAACAGCTAGAATTGATTATATAGTCATAATCTATTGGTAGAAATATGTATAATTGTTACTAAGCTGAAGTCATAATTTTTTAGATGGTACAAAATTTATTTTGATTGCAAATTCAAGGGTTTCATTGATATAATTTCTTCTATTAATTCAAAATTGGTGGGTACAAGGCTTAGACCCAGTCCTTCTTTAACTTTTTTTTTTTTTTAACTGATCTGAGATGGTTATCCTGTGATGTCTTCTCTTCCTCAGGAGTCTGCATGGCAACATCTAGCACAATGAAAGCTAGCCAGCTGGAAAGAAGATTCCTAGTCAGTTTGAAATTGGTTTTTTTATATCCTTCAGTCACAGTGTGTTGTAGCCTCAAACTAGAGCCCATGACCTCCTCAGCTTTGACCAGGTGGTTTATAGTACCAGCTTAACTGTCCTCCTGTGAAGCAGGCCTCACTACTTATGCTACAACAGTCACATCTTGTTCTGGCAACTCAGTATTATAGCAGCAGAGTCCATCACTGGGTAAGAACATTGCTGTCTCCCCTCCTCCCCCAAGAAGCCTGCATAGCACCTTCAACACTGTAGAAGTTAGCCAGCAGTTAGTTTCTTGGACAGTTACAACTTGATTTCTCTATGTCCTACAAACAAAGTGTGCAGTATCTCCAGCAATATAATCTTAATGTTTATTCAAGGTGAGCAACCAAGAACATTGGCAATAACCTATATTGTTTTGGGACTCACTGACCAAAACCTAATAGGGAGACATTTTGTGTCCAGGACTCAGATTTTTGTGTAAGAACCCATGTCTTCTGGTCAGCATGATCCATGTGTACAGTGTCCCTTTTTTCAAACTCCCTCCCCTCATTATATCTTTATTAGTTTATAAACAAACGGGTTTCCTACAGCTCCTTCATAAATTCTTAGTTTTGGCTATCCCACACCACCATCTTCCTCTATCTTATCCTCATTCGCATTTAAACCTTTAACCTTCAGCATTCTTTTTCTCTTCCATATAATGTGTTTTACTCTTCTTTTTAATTTTATATTTTACTTGGGTTGCAAGATTTTAGCATTCCTTGTGGCCTTTTAACACACCTTCCATTTTGTTAATCATTCCCTACCCCCTCATACCTCCCCTGGTCACCCCCCTTAGCCCTTTCTATGTCTATTCTTCCCACAATGCCTCTCCTCCTCCCTGCTTAACTCTTTCTATGTCCACTCTCTCCATTTCTATTTTCATTTTCCTTATCCTCTACTATTTCTCCCCCTTATTGCATCCTTCCAATTGCCCATTTCTAGCTCCCAAATACCACATGCACTCCAAATTAAACAAATAAAGATGTAAAGATAGGGTCCACATATAAGAGAGAACATGAGGCTATTTTTTTTTCCTGTCTGGGTCTGAATAACCTTACACAATATAATTCTTTTGACATTCCATCCATTTATCTGAGCATCTCGTTTCCCTTTTAAAAATAAAAGAATAATATTCCATTGTGTATATGCACCACATTTTTTATTACCCATTGTCGGGTTGGTGGACATTTGTAGGTTGATTCTATTTCTAGCTGTTGTGAAGACAGAACACTGAGTGAGTGTCTGTGCAACAGGAGATAGAGTCCTTCAGGCACATGTGCAGGGTGGTATAGCTATCTCTGGTTCTTATAGGAACCTTCAGACTGAATTCCACAGTGGCTATTCTAAATCACACAATGTATAAAGGTGTGCCTTTCTCCATATTTATGGCAGATGTCTATTCAATCTATTTTATGTATGGTGTCATTTAACACTACTGTTTCTATTTCTAGATGATCTGTCTACTAGGAAAAAAATGACATTGCAGTACTGTAGTCACTCACTATTACCATGTTAGGGTCAATCCACGTTGTACATTTAGTAGAGTTTGTTTAAAAAATGAGTTTATGTTTAGAATTAAAATAACTTCTTGGCCCTTCCAGTCTAGGCCTGAGCACTGAGCAGATCCCAGGCTACAGCTCTGCCCCCAATCTCACAGAACTCAGAGGAATTGGGCCTCGCAGGAGCTCTAACCTGAGCAGTATCTTAGGTAAGGAGAAAGCAACACCAGCCCAAAACACAGAGTAGCTGGAACCCACTAGGACCCAGGAAGTCTTTCCTGGTCCAGAGCCTTGGTTCCTTCCAATCTGGGCCCAAGAACTGAGCAGATCTTGGGCCCCAGTTCTTACCACATTAGCAAAACCCACCCCATACAGTTCTGATACAACCAAAATAATAAGATAGACAGGCTTCAGTCAGAGACAGGGCAGGTAGCACTAAGGAGATCCAGAGGGTGAAAGGCAAGCACAAAAACATAAGCATCAGCAACCCAGGGTACTTGGTATCATTAGAACCTAGTTCTCCCACACAAGAAAGCCCTGAACTCCCCATATCACTAGGAAAGCAAGATTTACATTTCAAATCACTTCTAATGATGATGATAGAGGACTTTAAGAAGGACATAACACTCTTACAGAATTTGAGAAGAACACAGGTAAACAAGTAGAATCCCTTGTGGTGGAAACAAAAAAATTCCTTAAAAAATTACAAGAGAACACAACCAAACAGGTGAAGGAATTGAACAAAACCATCCAGGACATAAAAATGGAAGTAGAAACAATAAAAAAAATCACAAAGGGAGACTACCCTGAAGATAGAAAACCTAAGAAAGAAATCAGGAGTCATAGATGCAAGGATCACCAACAAAATAGAAGAGATAGAAGAGAGAATCTCAGGTGCAGAAGATACCATAGAAAATATTGACACAACTGTCAATGAAAATGCAGAATGCAAAAGGTTCTTCACACAAAACATCCAGGAAATACAGGATACAATGGGAAGACCAAACCTAAGGATAATAGGTATAGATGAGAGTAAAGATTCCCAACTTAAAGGGCCAATAAATATCCTCAACAAAATTATAGAAGAAAACTTCCCTAATCTAAAGAACGAGATGCCCATAAACATACAAGAAACCTATAGAATGCCAAATAGACTAGACCAAAAAAGAAGTACCTCCTGTCACATAATAATCAAAACACCAAGTGCACAAAACAAAGAAAGAATATTAAATGCAGTAAGGGAAAAAGGCCAAGTAACAAATAAAGGCAGACCTATCAGAATTACACCAGACTTCTCACCAGATACTATAAAAGAGAGAAGATGCTGGACAGATGTCATACAGACCCTAAGAGATCACAAATGCTAGCCCAGGCTACTATACCCAGCAAAACTCTCAATTACCATAGATGGAGAAACCAAGATATTCTATGACAAAACCAAATTTATACAATATCTTTCCACAAACCCTGCATTACAAAGGATAATAGCAGGAAAGCTCCAATACAAGGAGGGAAATTATACCCTAGAAAGAGCAAGAAAGTAATTCTCTTCCAAGAAATCCAAAAGAAGAGAGCCACACAAAGATAATTCCACCTCTAATAACAAAAATAACAGGAAGCCACAATCACTGTTCCTTAATATCTCTTAACATCAATGGACCCAATTCCTCAATTAAAAGACATAGGCTAATGGACTGGATACATAAACAGAACCCAGCATTTTGCTGCATACAGGAACCCCACCTCAGTGACAAAGACAAACTTTACCTTAGAGTAAAAGGCTGGAAAACAATTTTCTCAAGCAAATGGCCCTAAGAAACAAGCTGGAGTAGCCATTCTAAAATCTCCATCCCAAGAACACAAAGGGAGGGACTCATGGCTCCACCTGTATAGGTAGCTGAGAGTGGTCTTGCCAGGCATCAGTGGAAGTGGAGGGCCTTGGTGCCTGAAAGTTTGGATTCCCTAGTGTTGGGAAATATAGAGAGCAGGGAGGCAGGAATGGGAGGATGGTGGGAGCACACCCTCATAGTAATTGGATGAGGGGGATGGGGTAAGGGGTTAGGCATCAGTGGAAGTGGAGGGCCTTGGTGCCTGAAAGTTTGGATTCCCTAGTTTTGGGGAATTCGAGAGCACGGAGGTGGGAATGGGAGGATGGTGGGAGAACACCCTCATAGAAACTCCCAGAATTATATGGATTAGACATGACAGAGGCAGGCCGCCAGAAGACTACATTCCAGAATTCAAACAAAAAATTATCTTAATACTAAAATTTGTTTTGAGAATTGTATATTGCAGAATACACAACCTTGGTGTATCTACTCATCAAGCAAGCTAAGCAGACCTGCCTGAACCTCTGATGTCCTGCAATTTCAGCTGGATGCAGTGAAGACACAGCATCAGAGGCTTATCAATTTACTCTTCCCCCTGCCCCTCTTCTAATATCTCAATGCCCATAATCAGCTTGAAGAAGTTAATGAAGAGTCAGCGCCCCTATTCCCTGGGCTTGGGGACTGAGGTGGTTGATATTGGGCTGTCTTTCTGGGGGAAAGTAGTGGTTTTGTTGGAACAGGGAGGATTAGCTAGGATTTATAGCATAGCCATAACCTATTGGTAGAAATAAGTATAATTGTTATTAAGATGAAGTTATAATTTCTTAAATAGCACAAAATTTACTTTGATCTCAGATTTAAGGCTTTCATTGGTATAAGCTTTTTATTGATATGAAAGTGAGATGAATATTGTTACTGTCATTGCCATTGTGCCTGTATAACACATTTAGGAATACAAGGCTTAGACCCATTCCTTCTTTAACTTTTCTAACTGATTTGAGATGGTTTGACTGTGAGTTATGGGCCTATAGCAAATTCATGGCTCTGAGTTTATTGTAGGATGTTTTCTATATTTTATTTAGAAATAACTGAGTTAACAGAAAACAGTCCAGATTGCCTTACATGGATAGTTGGTTTTCAAAACGTCAGAAGTCCACAGAATTGACGTTACAAATATTTCTGTATTAATGTTCATTTTGATTAGAGACCTGTCTGCTCCTAACAGCTTCTGTCTTGGATTCTAAGAAGAAATGAGCATCTTGGAGTTACTTCCGTTGTGGTAAGACAGCCACTAGGCAAGATTTGCCTGTTGTCATCTACAGACAAATTACTGTCCAGAAAAGGACACACTTGCAGAATAGTCGACTGATTATATCTGCCTAGACAGAGTAATCAGCCCTTAATAATTCTGCATCACTAGGTCTGTCAGATGATCCTGGGCCAGAAGGCTGAAGATCGGATGCTCCAATGTTTTGTAGTATAGGGACTGTCCAGGTGTTCAGCAGTCTCTATAATTTGGCTAAGTTTTAGAAGCTATGCTTTGTGCTTCCCATAATTTCAGTTAACTCAGTCATTCTGGATTTCTGATGGGGTTGAAGACTTACAGTCTCATAGCCAATCCTGGTTATTTACTTTGAGAGAAAAGATTTGAGAGGATGGTTTTCAGTTGACATGCATTCTAAAGCAAAGAAAAAAAGCCAGGTTCAGAACTAAGTGTTTTAGTTAGGAAAGATGACAAAGGTTCTGGTTAATCAACAAAATGATGGACTGGGTATTAGGTCTATCTTGTACCTCACTGACACAAATTGGTATAGTTATGCTCTAATTATATTTTGAGAGAAAAGTTTTATTTTAACAGGAAGGATGATATGTAGGAAAAGCTAAGGTGGGAGGAGTACAGAGAGAAAGAGAAGGAGTAAGGAGAGGAGCTAGATGACAACAGGGGGGTGGGAACATGGAGACGGATGGTCATGTGTCTCCGCCAGTCAAAGATAGTTGATATATCTAGGTTGGGTATTGGGTTACACTTCTGATTGTATGAGCATCTTGTAATTGAGCATTACCAAACTTACAAAGCCTTAGATTAACATTAAAAAAAAATTGTATAAAAGCAAAAAGGAGAAGGGGGGATGGGATAGGGGTTTGCTAGGGCAGGGAACTGGGGAAAGGAAATGGCATCTGAAATCCAATAAAAAAAAATACAAATCACACAAAAAAATAAAAATAAAAAAATATCTTCTTGGTGAATTACTCATTAACAAGTATTCTTTTCTTTTTGAAGACTATTTTGTCAGATAGTAAATCGCGGTATTTGCTTGTTCTATTTGCTGGAATATCTACTTCATTCCTTTTACCCTAAGTTAGTGTTTGCCACTGATCTTGGAGGCAGCAAAAAGCTGGATCCTATTTTCTAATCTAATTTTATTCCTTGTCTTTTTAGTGAGTTGAAACATTAGCACTGACGGGTATCATGGAAAGATTAATATTATCATTTTACTTCTCTATAAATTTTAATACCTTTTCTAGACACAACAGGCTAGGTTGTAGTATTTCAGATCTAGGAATATATCTTTCCAGGTTCTTCTGGCTTTAAAAGTTTCTATGGAGTAACCAAGCATTATTCTGAATTGCTCTGTCTCTGTAAGTTGTTGCGGAAGATATTAAAAACACAACATCCCGCGCTATTCTCTGCTACTCACTGCCTCTTTGCTAGCCTCAGTCAGCAGTCTTCCTTCCTCTGGCTCACCTGCCTCAGAGTCACCATCCACCTTCTCATCCATCCATCCCCTGTGGTCAGCTGTCAGAAATCCCCTTAGCCCAGTAATCAAAACTCTAGAAGCTTATAATTAACCAGTCAGATTTATATATCAATAAACTCTCAACTCACAAGATGCCCACACAATAATTTCTGGCTCAACTGATAATGATACAAGCTGCCCACCTAGATTAGACAAGCTATCCCAATTATTCTATCCTTATATGATATTTATAGCTACCTGTGACTATTTAAAACCATGAAGATTCTGGATTGTCTTCCTCTTGCTCCATCTTCCTTCCTTCTCCTCCTCCTCTACCTGCCTCTCCGTCTCCCTCCTTTTCCCTCAAACTTCTCAGCTCCACCTTCCCTTCTACTGCCCAATCACTGGCTCTAGCCTTTATTTTACAAGTTAAGGTGAGGAGAATGTTCATAGGAAGTCACCTGTGTAAGTGATTCACTCCTTGTCCACAGGCCCTCCCAGGAGAGCAGAATTAGCATCAAAATACAAGCAACACCAGGGCCATCCACAACAATATCATGGCCTTCTCTCTCAAAGTTTTCAATATCCTTTCTTCAGTCAGTGTTTTTAGTACTTTAGTTACAATATGTTAGTAGACATCTCTCTTTTGGTCCTGTCTATTTGCCTTCTACCCATTCCCTTTTCTTATACTGATTACAACTTCCCCGCTCTCAACTCCTTCTAGTTCCTCCCCACATGCTCTCCCATCCAGATCCACTTCCTCTCTGTCTCTCATTAGAAAACAACAGGCATCTAAGAGATAACCACACATGACAAAATAAAATATAATAAGATAACACAAAACCAACACATCTTATTTGGATAAGGCAAACCATTTAGGATGCTTCTTGACCCTGAATGCCACTTTTTAAAAAAAGCATTTTCTTTGCCTATTTCCCTTATTCTATGCCCATTATTTGAAAGTTAAGACTTTTCATGGTGTCTCAAAGCTGTCCTGTGTTCCATTCATACATTTTGTCATTGACCTTTACTGAAAGATCTGATTTTTCTACCTTGTGTCTAAGATTCGATATTGCTTTTCACCTGCCATGTGCTATTGGTGAGCCTGTTCACCGAGGTTTTTAATTGCCTTACTGAGTTTTCTACTTCTAGAATTGCTTTAATTTGGCTTTTGTTTAATAATTCTGTGTCATTCTCACTACAAGGTAATGACATAAGACAGTAGAACTTTTGGAACGTGTTTATAACAATTAGGGGAGGGGCGTGGGGCTAGAGTTTATCAATGGAATTAAGGTACCTTAGAAGACATCTTGAAGAGATGACTAGCTTCTTATGCCATTTTGCATGAATCAGAAAGCAGGTTCTCAGCACTAAGTAGTTTGAACTAGGATCCCCAGCCACCAGAAATGCAAAAAGTGAACTCCTATTGTTAAGTAGCTGCCAGTGATACTTGGTTATAGAAATCCAAACAAAGACATAAGGGAATATAAGGGGTCACTCAGTGTAAAGGGTAAGTTAGAAGTTTAGCCATGAGGACCAGGGCCAACAAGGAAGACTATTCGGCAAAAGCATCTGCTCTATGACTTATTTAGTACCTGTAGTTAGAGAAAGCAGATATAATTAACCTGTATTTAAGTTAGGGAGTAAGTGAGTACCGAAGTATATTAGCTTAGCCATTAAACTATAAAACAATAAAAATAAGGTCAAGCATTGTCTCCCCAATAACAGAACTGTGTTGGAGTGTGGCAGCAAGCAGCTCACTGCCTTGCCTTTCTCGGTGTTCTAACAGGAAGACGGTATAACAAACCCATGTACAGCTACAAACAAAGCAGGGCTGTAAAGGCTTTTAAAATACCAAACCGCTTTTATCTGGTAAATTATAAAAAACAGAATTATATAAATTTTGGGTTACTCTCATTTTTCATCTTTCAACTCGGGAGCAATAAGCAAAGTGTTGTTTTACACATAAAAAAGCTTAGATCATGGTTAAAAACTTTTTGTCTTTATATTCACTTCAGTTTTATAGAGGGAAAAATGGTCCAGACTAAAGGTGGTAGGCTCACAGTTGGGTTCTCTATGTAAGTCAGTAGTTTCTGGACTTAGCTTGATAGTCATACTTTATACCACTATGAACACAGTGGCCGGAATTCCATCATCTACTGGGTTTTATTTAAACTCATTTTTAAAGATTTCTTTCAGAAAGCCTTAGCAAAGAAATTTTAAAGCAATTCAGCAACATGCAAAGCATCATAATAAAGACTGCACACCTTATTCTAAGAGCAGAGCAAATACTTGTTTCTACCCGAGCAGGTTATCTGCATTTACTCTCTTCTGTGGCTCCATAAACCTGACCAAGTGCAGAGCCCCAGGATACAAACCTTGTGGCTTTGGACTTGCAGCGGAGCGTTTTGCTGGTGTCCTCCCATTTATTCTCTGAGCCTCTGTGGTTGTGCTGCTTGTTGTACAAGGTGGAGTGACCTTTGCACAGGTATTGTTGCCTAGAATTTAAAAGGAAAGGGAAGGTAAATACAGAGATACAGCACTCTAATAAGTTAACATTCTTCTGACCACATAAAAACAGCATCCCAAGACCTTAGAAAACCTTGGCATATATGTGTTATCCTTGACAGATTTTCCTGGGGAAGGCCTCATTCTGTGTGTTCAGAAAGCTTCATATTCACATAGAAGGAAGACTGCTATATAAAGACCCCTCTCTGAATGCAGAAAGGACAGAATGTAGCTGCTAGTTGATACTCTAAGTGTCTAGTCAGTGACTAAATTATTCAGATGAACCATAGGAAAATACCACTGTGACAGCTGACATTGAGACTCTACAAGAATGTCTTGAGGTGAAATGAACCAATGTGCTCCCTTCCCCCAGTGAATTAGTATCCACACAACATCCCGAACACCATGTTTGCAGCCATGCTGAGATTATACATATACTGTCGCATGTATTTAGGACTCAAATAACCCTGAAATGCAACATGAGACACAGAAAGAGTAAAACACAGTCTTATATTCAATTTCTGATATAACTTATATGTCAAATTTCGCAGATCTTTATTAAGTCACTTGCCAATATATTTCTCCTTGTAGATAGATCCAACTGGGGAGGGTGACAATGCAATGTTAATAATAAACTAAACTCCAAATAGAAGAAAATAAAAATTTTATCAAGCATTCATGATAATTGAAACAAATTTCTTAAATTTTAATTTAAGAAGCTATCCTTTCTTATGAAAGGAAGCTTTATTTTTGCAAGATTGAAATATATAAAGTTAAAACTATTCAAGGTCTTTTAAAGCCTTGAAATAATTCAGAACAACAAATACTAATCTGAAAAGTTCAACCAGTCATGTACTGAGTAATAAACCCATATGATGAAACTATATATTAAATCATGATTGCTCTATTTTCTCTGTTCCCTTTGAAATTTAGTCAGTAAGCCAGATTTTAGAAAGCATGAAGTCTCAGGTATTACCTGAGAACCTACTAGACAGCCAAGGCTGAAACAAACTATAATCACTTTCAACAGATGCCTTTCTGCTAAAATGCTGTAATGCTGTTTTGGATTAAACATCATTTAGCGAAAGACATATTATTGATATTTTTGAGAGAATGCTATTTAACATTTCTAAAAGAAGAAATAAAAATTCAAAATTTTTGAGATGGGGTGTGGTGTCATTATGTAACTCTGGCTGGCCTGACATTTGCTATTTTGACCAGGCTGGTCTTGAATTTACAGAGACACCCCCTATATACACTTCTGTGTCCTCAATGCACATAATTCCTGGAATTGCATGCATGAGCCATCATACTCAGTCAAATGTTCTGATAATTAGATAGATGAGTGTTTACATATTAAAAAAAAAGAAGTCAAAGTCCATCCCTCAGATACACAGCAAGTGAAGCTTTAATGGGATTCGGGTATTTGAGACCGAGGAACAGCTGGGCACCCTGCTTGTCTCTTGTGGTCTAGTGAAGGATAGCTTTGGGGCAGAAATCAGTAAAAAAGGCGCAATGTAAACCAGAGGGGGAACTTTAACATAGGGGTAAATTGAAATCTGGCAAAGAAGACTGTAGCTTTAGGCTTGAATTATAAAAATTAAAAAGCGGGCTGTGGTGGCTAATATCAGTAGTCAACTTCATTATATCTACAATCAGCTACACGTACGCAGCTGGCAGGCATGTGTGAGATTTCCTAACATCATGTGAGGTGGGAAGATCCACCCTAAAGCTGGGCCACACTGTCTGGTGACAGCCCACATCAAAGGATAAGACTGGAGGAAGCTTTTCTCTGCTTGCCCTCACTCTTGCTGGTGAATCCATCTATTCTGCTTCTGGAACATTCCTCCCCACTTTCCAACCCACCTAATTAAACAGACTTTCTTTTCCTCTCTCATTAGAGTACAGGCATCTACAAATTGGACAATGTTTTTTATTTTTACATTTTGTGAAATAATTTGAGGAATACTAGGGTTAATTCTTTAAAAATCTGTTAGAATTCAGCTGTGAATTCATGTTGTCCTGGGCTTTGTTTGGATTTTTTTTTTTTTTTTGGTGGGGGTGTGCATCTTTAATCTCAGCAGTTGGGAGGCAGTGGCAAGTGGATCTCTCTTCAGTCAGAGCTAGTTCCAGGACAGTCAGGACAATACAGAGAAAAACTGTCTAATGTTTGGAAGATTTTTAACTACTGATTTTATTTCAGTAGGAGTTTATAGGTCTATTTAAATAGCTTATCTGATCTTGATTTAATTTTATAGGTCTTAAATATCAAGAAAGTTACCCATTTCCTTTAGATTTTCTATTTTGGTGCAGTACAGGTAAAATGTTCTGATGGTTTTCTGACTTTCCTCTGTGTTTGTTGTCATGTCCCCTTTGTCTTCAATTTTCTTAATTTAGATCTTTTCTCATGACCATTTTGCTAATTTGGGTAAAGGCTTGTTAACCTTAGCATCTTTCTCTTTGTTTAATTGATTCTTTGTATTATTTTATTGATATTTTAATAATTTCAGCCCTGAGCTTGATTATTTCTTGCCAGTACTCCTTTTGCAACAGACTGCTTTTTCTACTGGAGATTTTAGGCATGCTGTTAGGGTAGTAATATGAGCTCTCTTCTTCACTGTAGACACGTAGCACTGTGAACCTGTTTCCGAGTCCCACCTTCACTGTAGGTTTGGGTGTGCTGTGTATTCATCTTCACTCTGATCCAAAAAGCTTTGAATTCCCTTCTTAATTTCTGTCTTGACCCAGTTTTCATTCAATACTGAGTTGTTCCATTTCCATGAGTTTATAAGCTTTCTGTTGTTGCTAATATGCAATTTTAATCTGTGATGGTCTGATAGGACACAGGGTTATTTCAATTCTCTTGTATTTGCTGAGACTAGCTTTGTGATCAAGTATGTGGTCAAGTTTGGAGGAAATTTCATGAGTTGCTGAGAAGAGGGTATATTCTTTTGTGTTTGGGTGAAATGTTCTGTAAATATCTATTTGGTCTACTAGGTTTATAATATTACTTAGCTCCAAGATTTCTCTATTTAGTTTCTGTCTAGATGACGGGTCTATGATGACAGTGGGATAGGGAAGTCACCTCCTATCAGTGTGTGAGGGTCAATATGTGAGTAGTCTTTCTATTATGAACTTGGGTATCTCTGTGTTTGGTGCATAGGAGTTAAGAATTTCAATGTCCTTTAGGTGTTTTTTTTCTTTGACGATTTTGTAGTGTCATTCCCTAGTTCTTCTGATTAGTTTTCAATTGAAGTCTATTTTGTCAGATATTAAAGTGGCTACACCAGCTTACTTCTTAGGTCTGTTTGTTTAGAATATGCTTTTCATCCTTTTACCTTGAGGTGATGTGTTTGTTGGATGTAGCAGAAAGAGGAATTCTCTTTTCTAATCCAGTCTCTTAGTCTGTGACTTTTAATTGGGAATTAACACCACCAGTGTTATCAGTGAGCAGTGGTTTTTGATTCCCATCAGTTTTTTGTGGTAGTGTGAGATTTTTATACCCACTTTTGATCTGCTGGTCTTGAGACTTTTTCCCTTGTATTTTCTTGAATGTGGTTGGCCTCTTCAGGTTGATATAAGGTGGGATTTGTAATAGACACTATTTAAATATGGTTTTCTCATGGAATATTTTTTCCTTTTTATCTACTATAATTGAAAGGTTTTTCTGGATATAGTATTCTGGGTGGCATCTGTGGTCTCTTAAGATTTTGTAGAACATCTGTCCAGGCACTTCTGGATTTAAAATTACCACTGAAGAGTCAGGAGTTATTCTGAACAGGTCTGCCTTTATATGTTACTTCATCTTATTCCCTTGCAGCTTTTAACATTTTTTGTATTTTTCTCTCTATACTTAGTGTTATGATTATCATGTGTTGTAGGAAATTTCACATGTATTTAAGAGCAGGAGAGGTGTCTCATGGCAATTTTAGTAGAAGTAAACTGCCCAGAAGCACAGACACACTAAAAACAAACATGAAACCTCACTTAATATACAATGTTGGATTAACCAAGGAGTTGGACATAGATTCTCATCTAAAATGACCCACAATAAAATATCTAATATTTAATATAATCGTGGTACACTTGATGCAAAATCAGTTATAACACTAAATGTTAGCTCTTACTTAGAATTCACTAATTTTCTACAAACATCTGTTTTTTTCTCTTACAAGGCTCAGTCTAGATATCTCATTCCTGAAGTGATCTGTCTCTTTGATATATACTAATCTGTTATATATGAGATACTAAGACTCCACTAGCTTTGCGTGACTTCAGTCCTTCTGAAGAACATTGTTGAGCATTTTGTAGAGAATGTCCTTCAGACTGAGTCCTTCATGGTATGTTCTCACTGTTGCAAGTGAATGTGTTCATCTTGTGTCATGCGCCACTCCATTTGTTTTAGAACAATTAACGTGTAATAGTAACACTTAACCTTGGTCACTTGGAAAGGGGGGTGCTTGCCAGTTCTTTTCAGCATAAGGCATTTTCAATGGTGTGTGTGTGTGTGTGTGTGTGTGTGTGTGTGTGTGTGTGTGTGTGTAAATGGGCTCACATGTGCAGGCACATGCAGAGAACTCAAGTAGCTAGGTTGCCAAGTTTATGCAGCAATCTCCTTCACCTGCCAAACTATCTTACCAGTCTATCTACCTTACTCTTTAGAACAGCATCCATCATTGAATCTGGAACTCACTGTATCTAGATGGACTGGCTGGATATACAGCCTCCAGAACTAGTCTGTTTCCACCCACCAGTGATGAGAGATCCATCCACCTTATTCTTTGACGAAGAGTCTCTCATTGAATCTGGAACTTATTATTTCGGCTAGACTGGATAACCAGGAAGTTTCCAGGGTTTTCCTGTTTCCTCCCACCAGTGCTGGTGTGTACCACCATGCCTAAGGTTTTATGTAGGTATGAGGATCTGAACTTGAATTCAAGTGCTATTTTACTGAGCTATACTCCCAACCCTTAACAGCTTGTTCCTATCATCCCTTAAAATTTTCCACATTTATTCCACAGGTTGTAGAAAAGCATTATATTTCATGCGCTAGCTAAAAGGGCTTGGCTACAAAATTAAGAGCACTTTAAAGTGATAATAAGAATGCCATAAAAGATATAAAACTCAGTTTACAACTCTCTTGCTACAGGAAAGAAATCCACTGTTAGTAATTTGGTTTGGAGAATGTCAAACCAAGTTGTAAATGTCTATAAATGCACATACAATAGTATATTATTCTGTAAAAGCTACATTAGAAATAAGATGCATCAGGTGCATGTGTTGAGCATATTCTAAATGCTTGAAGTATTTCAGTTGTAGAAAATCTACACAGCTTTTACTGGGTGAATATCTGTGTCCTGAAAATCTGAAATGCTCCAAAACCCAGAAGCATTTTTACGAACATCTTATTTTTTGTTCAACTCCTCCTACAACGTCTAAGACATTTTGGGTTTCCTCAGATTTGAACATACAGATCTGGGATGTTCAACCCTATAAATCAGTGAGAGGAGAACGGAAGTGACAAGACGAGACGTAACTGGGAGCTTAGGGCAGGATGTGGTAAACAACAAATAAGAGCTATCAGATTTGTCATCGATATAGTATAGCATTCAGATACTTTATAAAGAAAATGAGCCGGGCGGTGGTGGCGCACGCCTTTAATCCCAGCACTTGGGAGGCAGAGGCAGGCGGATTTCTGAGTTCGAGGCCAGCCTGGTCTACAGAGTGAGTTCCAGGACAGCCAGGGCTACATAGAGAAACCCTGTCTCGAAAAACCAAAAAAAAAGAAAGAAAGAGAGAGAGAGAGAGAGAGAGAGAGAGAGAGAGAGAAAGAAAGAAAGAAAGAAAGAAAAGAAAAGAAAATGAGTTTATAAATTACTTATATGAAGAAGAAAAAATCCATGGCAATCAGAAAGTACACATACTACAGTTGTTGTTTCTTTTAAACACACCCCATAATTGTACATCCAGTTGCATCCTTCACAGTAGCTAACAACTACTGTGGAAACCACCAAAACACATAAATTAATACATAAAATGTATGTACATGGAATATTATTGTCTCTGTAAAAGAAAAGAGATTTTTATAAATGCTAATATGATCACAACTCTTAAGGACATTATGATAAATAAAAGAACCCAGCCTCAAAAAAACAACTGCCATAAAATCTCATTTATATTCAGTACCTAATACAGTCAAATCCATAGAGGAAGCAGAACAAAGGTTGCCAAGAGCTGAGGAAGAGAGGTGGGAATGGCACGTTATTACAGCAATTCTCAACCTATGGGTCATGACCCCCAAAGACCATCGTTGGAAAAACACAAGGATTTATAACTGCAGCAAAACAGATGATTCATAACAGCAGAAAAGTCACAGATATAAAGTAATAACAGAAAATTTTATGGTTAGGGGTTACCACAACATGAGAAACTGTATTAAAGGGTCAAAGCATTAGGAAGGTTAAGAACCACTAAGTTATTGTTTAAACAATATGGAGTTTCACATTGGTAAGCTGTTAGAATTCTGCAGAGTAGCATAATAAAGGGAGATATTTAAAACTGATGTTCTATATATTTTGTTATGTTTATACACAATTAGAATTTAAAATTAAATGTTAATGTATGTTATATAACAATTTCTTCCTAGGAAAAACCTCCCATCTTGGAGGGAAACTATCAAGACATGGGATGTCCCAAATGGAGGTGAAACATTCTACCCAACAAAAGGTCTGAAGCTTGGGCAGACTCTACACTGACAAGATAAAATGGCTCCCCTCAAGTGCGTTAAGCTACAGGACTGCTTAGAGAGCTTCGTACCGATGCAGAGCTTCCTAGAAGTGACTCAGACCAGCCAGGCTTCCTGGGAGAAACTGAGGCCATCAGAGTTTCCTGGAAGATGCCCAGACCACTTGAGCCACCTGGAGAGAGCACTCTTTAAACTGCTAGGCTCCTGAAGTGTGCTCCAGGTTCTCAGCTTTTACGAGCTATCACCCATGCTGGAGTTGACTTTGGTGAGTCTTTGAATCATTTCTGATCTTGTAGGTAACCTCTTGCCTACACCACTGTAAGTGAATTTAATAAAATGCACTGGTTCACCAAGTTGGACTTTGGAGAAATCCACACTTTAGTTTATTGTCATTCCTCCATCTGCTGTTAACAGATTTCACTCTTGTCTCCCCAGAAACCGTATCATTTGGTATGTAATGAAGAAAAGGTCATCCTGAGTTCCTGTCATCTCGAACAGCAAGCAATCATGTTTCTATCTCTTAAGTGTGTGGTTTCCCCAAGGCTTCCTAGTCCTGAGACTGCCGCCCCCACTCTGCTTCAGAGCGGCACTTTCGTCTGTCTCCCTGCATCACGACTAGTATAAAATTCATCTCACAACCACCATTCCCCAGAATCAACGTTCTGAACACCTCATCTCATAGCTGCTTCCCCAGATGACTATCTTTACAACTCTCTACCTCAAATAACGCAACTCCATCCATGCTAAGTCACAACTCTTGCAAGCAACTGGAACCCTTCCTTACGTCATCATATATCTTGTCTATAAGAAAACTCTGTTGGTTCTGTGTATTTGTTACTTTTCTGTTGCTATGATAAAACACCACAACCAAGGTGTGTGTGTGTGTGTGTGTGTGTGTGTGTGTGTGCGCGCGCGCGCGCGCATGTGCAGTTATCAGGATTATGCTTACAAAAGGATAAGAGTTTTTCATGGCAGCAGACAGGCATAGCACCAGGAGCAGGAGCAGGAAGCCGAGAACTCACAACTTCCAACACAAGCATAGATAGGAATGAACTGGCAGCAGCATGAAGCTTTTACTCTGAAAGCTGCAAGCAGCAACATACTTCCTCCAGCAAAGTGCCATACCTAAGCTTCCCCAAACCTTGCTACCAATCAGAGACCAAGTATCACTCAAACTACCCAACTCTACATTCAAAATATGTTCAGACTTTGCATGCTGATCACTGCCTTTATTGTTACTCTGGATCAAAGCAAGGCCTCCGAAGAGTCTCCACACTCCTTCCCTAACTTCCAGTACCGCAGACAGCTTGAAACTAGGTTACCGGTGATCATGTGCTTAAGCTTCCCGTGGCTCACACTGTACCAGGAGGAAAGCCTCACGGTCTTTACAGTGATCTGTAGTTACCGCATGAGCAAGCCTTGGCTCCGTTGTCAGGGATCTCATCATTTACGACTGCTCTGCTTACATCACTCCAGTAGCACTGATCTGTGCTCCACACTCTGGCCGAACACATTGTATCATCTCCCTGTTCTCTGCTGGGACGCTTCTCCGGATCATTCTTGGCACCTGTTTATTTTAAATCTCCTCAAATTGCACCTTCTCGATACAGATGACCCTGACACTCAACTTTCTGTAATTGGTCTTTCTACAATCTTTTCCAAATCATTTTCCTGCGGCTCGTATCCCATGTAATAAATGGTACACTCTTTGCTTTCTCTACTCAGAATCTGAGCTGTAGAACTCAGTCGTCTTTGTTTGAATAGATTTCTTGACCACCACCTGTCCCATAGTAGTGCACAATAAACATGTTGAAGAGATAAATTCTAGAGACCTTAGAAGCAAGTATTTCTTTTCTTGCCTAGATATGATTTGCTAAACAATAGCAGAATATGTAAGCGTATTATAACTCACAATGTATTTCTATGCACTTCCAATTTTTATCCCAAACCTGAAACATTAAACATTATTTCTATACAAGTTCCAATTTTTCAGAAGTAGGGGTAAAAGGAGGAAAAGCTTAGACTGTAAGAATGTTCTTCACATTCCAGAAGCAAATTTGTAAACATCTGGAGTTATGAAACTTCTCAGATGTCCACCTTAATAACAATAGCAGATGTCAGCTTGCTGCTACAACGTGCATTAAAAAGACTATTGCATGTTACCATTATGTGCAGGCATGCTCAGGCAGTGCTCTGTGAGTCCCACATAACATCATACTGCCATCAGAAGGGAGGTGGGGACAGCAGTATCTGGGTTACGGTGAATGCTTTATAAATAACTGTTTCTATTATTATTTATCTGGATGCCCATTCTTTTGCCACATCGGTTACAGACAGCCTCTGTGCTGCTCAGATGCTCTTTTCTCCCCATCCAGCACTTGTTCATGCTCACTCACTCCTCAGCATGTGACAGTCACTTCAGTGCCCAGGCCTCGGCTGTCTGCTAGGATTAATAAGACATCATTTTGGATAATTTCTGGTAAAAATCATAACTCTTGAAACTCAATACAATAATTTATTATTTTAAAATGAACAGGTCTAGAAAAGCAAATATCTCTTATTTAATGAAGATGATCTCAGAATTTGTAATGGTGAAATAATGTCTAGTAACTGGCAAGTAAAATTTGTTATAGACAATGTGAATCCCACTGAAAGCCTCATTGCTAATCAGTATTTTTATAATATTGCATTCCTGTAAATGAATAGCCTAGATTACATAAACTTTTAAAATGTTCCCTTTATTTGATTTTCTTCATTTGTTATTATTGTAATTGCTAGTTTTTGTTTAAATGTCTCACTATCTGAAAACCATATTTAAGTGGCCATGGCCACTTAAAAAAAAACCCTCAGGGCTTTGTGGATTTTTTTCTTTGAAAAAATTCAATGACCATCTACAGAACAAAATCTATTGTTTCAATGTATTTTATCCCTATCCATTTCTCCTAAGCTACCAAGTAAAAACCCTAAGTGCCTGTTCACAAAATTCTCCGGAATACAAAAACACCCTCAAGTAATTTATGCTTAAGTAGCAAGGAGAGATAGACAATTACATAAGGATGTAAGTCAAACCCTTGCTGACCAGCTATGAAGCAATATTACTGAGCTAGGATAACACAGAGACAGAGTTTGAAATGACTTAATTGGCATCTGTGGTCTCTTAGTTTTCAAGGGTATATTTGTTGGTTACTGTCTGAATTCCTTTCATCTCCCCCTTTTAGTGTCTGTGAGATCACAGTGAGCAGTATGGAAGTCATATAGAAAGCACACATACATTCAATGTCAAATTGCACTATCCATCACTGGTGTACACTCTAGTCATTTGCATTCTACAATCATGGGTTGGTAGCATAAAGTTATATTCAGAAACAAATTCAGAATTTCTACTCTCACAATCATGTTATATTTAAGGAGCACAAATCACTGTTCTTTCAATATATGAACCCTGTATTTATATTGCTGATCTTGTTACATTAGTTGAGATTTCAAGTACCATGATGAAAATCCATGATGAGAGGGAACACTGCTGTCTTGTTCCTATTTTAACGGGAAATGTCTGGTTCTTCATATTCAATGTGAAGCTAGTTTTAGTTCTCTTGGCACATTTTCTTATTCTAAGGTTGGTCTATGTCACTAACTTACTGTCAGTGCTCATGATGAATGATGAATGATGAATGCAGGACACTACCAAATATTGTTTCTTCACCTGAATGAGTACTTCATTATGCATGTTTTAAAATTTACCTTTTTGCTTTGATAAATGATATTAGTTTTTGAAGGTTGAGCCAGGTTTACATAAATAGATAAATCCCACTTCACTATCAACATGGTCTATTCTGATAAATGCACATTTAGGCACTATTTTTATTGTGAAAACACCCCAAAATTACTAATACTTAAACCAGTTAAAACACAACAAAACCCCAAAATGGTTGTATTTATATATATGTGTGTGTGTGTGTGTGTGTGTGTATGCAGAAATTCATAGAAAAAGAGGCTATAAGTTTGAGAGTGAGAGGGGAATTAAAAGAGTTGAGGGGGAAAAAAAGGAAAGGCATAAGTATATAACTTAGGCTATATTAAAGAAAAGACATATCCTAAAATTCTTTTATAGTTTAAAAATCTATAGTAAGCATAAAATAATAAAAGGTAAAAAAATGATTAATTTAAAGGGATTTACTTAATATCTATACATATAATATATAGCTATTA
This sequence comes from Rhabdomys pumilio, assembly GCA_030674055.1. Taxonomy (NCBI): domain Eukaryota; kingdom Metazoa; phylum Chordata; class Mammalia; order Rodentia; family Muridae; genus Rhabdomys; species Rhabdomys pumilio. The sequence goes on from JANHMN010000011.1 coordinate 2,021,278, forward strand.
TATAAGTATATACGTACTTTTATGTATATATAAGTGTATATATATATACTTATATAATAGTAATATATATTATATATATATAATAGTAAAATATATATATATTTTACAGGTACACACATATGTGACCTCCCCACATCTTTCTATCTATAGCTGTTATAAAAGACATAGTAGCTGATTCTTCTCAATTTCTTATGGTATAGTCAAAAAATAAAAGTACATTCCTAGTTAAGAAAGGCATCTGCTAAAACAACTTAGTTTCCTTCCTTCCTTCCTTCCTTCCTTCCTTCCTTCCTTCCTTCCTTCCT
>JANHMN010000011.1:2021592-2055682 GCA_030674055.1 Rhabdomys pumilio
CCTTCCTTCCTTCCTTCCTTCCTTCCTTCCTTCCTTCCTTCCTTCCTGTTTTTCTGATAGTAGTAACTAAACCTAGGCCTCACAGAGGCTAGACAAGTGTTCTACCACTTAAGCACTCCCCAGTACTTTTCCCTCCTGTGTTGTAGTCCCACTACATACATAGCTTTGAACTTGTGATTTCCCCTTTCTCATTCTCCTGAGTGCTGAGGTTTCCTTGAAAGTCCAGCAGTTAGCTGGGTATGTAACAAGAGACCATTCAGGATGCAAGCTCTACATTCGTTTGTTCAGGTATTCTTGAACCAACAATTTGTCCTAATGTTTCAATTGCATTGCTGAAAGTTTGGGATATATTTATTTTGATATCTTTTTAAAAATTCCATTATGTATGCATTCTTATGGAAGGGGAGATGTAGTTCATTGGTGAAGAACTTATCTAAGCTCATCCTCAGTACTGCAGGGAACAAAGGTGCAGAAAACAATATAGTGCTGGCACAGAAACAAGACACACAGATCAAAGGATCAAAAGAGGGAATCCGTATCAAGGTCACGCACCTACATCCATCTGATGTTTCTAGGAAGATTCTAAAAATGCACACTGCAGAAATGATAGCCTCTTCTACAAATAATGCTTGCCAAAATGTATGTTCAGAAGGACGAAATTATAATCTTATCTCTCATTTTCTACAAAAATGAGCTCCAATGGAAAGACATAAATAAAATACCTCAAGATATAAGAATAGGAATAAACTTCTCAAATAGTACTCTAGTCTCTCAAGAAATCACATCAACAACTGAAACAGTTAAGTGAAGAGACAGCTACAGAATAGAAGACTGTATCTCACAGGACTGTGATTTAGACAGAATAGAAGACTTTATCTCACAGGACTGGGATTTAGAATATCAAATGCTAAAAAAAAGCCCATATAACAAGAAATCAAACAAGCAAATCAATCAACAGGTAAATGAGATGAATAGACAACTGTCAAAACCAAATAAAATGTAAGTGGCAATAAACATGATAAAAATGTTCAAGTTTATTAGTCATTGAAGAAATATAAACTAAAACTACATTGACACTAAGACTGTTTTACCATTTTTCCATTACCCTTCAGAGGCGGTTGTTAAGAAAACCCAAGGCACTTGCTGGACAGGACAGAGGGAACCTCATACAGTGCGTGTGAACTAGCCACTGTGAAGGTCAGGGTGGGTACGACACACAGATCTAGCATGTGACCCAGGTCTATTGTTCCATGTCTACATTTCACAGACATGCTTGCACATCATTGCTTATTGTATCACTATTCACAATACTTATAGAGCCAACCTAAGTACTTATCAACAGAAGAATGAAAACAAAAACATATGGTATGTATGTACAATAGGAAAGATTTCAGCCACAAAGAAGTCATGTTATTTGAAGGAAAACAGATGCAAGTAGAGATTCTCATGTCAAGAAAATTAAGTCAGTTTCAGAAAAACAAATGTTTTCTTACTTGTGGCTCTTAGGTCTTAATATAGATATATAAAATGATGAAAGTAGAACTTAGTTTGTCTAGGAGAACACAGGAAGTAGGAAAGATGGGGAAGTAAAGATAGAATATGCTTAAATCATAATAACAATGTGTACTTGAAACTGTCCTTTTTTCATTTTTTATTGGATATTTTATTTATTTACATTTCCCCATTCCTAATCCTCCCATAAACCCCCATCCTATCTCTCATTCTCCTTTTTGCTTTTATACCATTTAATTACATGAAAGTATTAAGGTCAGTTCTAAGTTGAGAAACTAGCAATACAATAGATACAAATAGTCAAGGAGCAAGCAATAAACACAAATAGTCAAAGAACAAGCAAGGCAATAACAAAGTTCCGTGAACACTCCTGTGATCACTGTTTCTAAGGGCTTATCGGGATGACCAAAATATCTGAGCCTACTTCTCTATCCTAGCCCAAAGACATTTTCTTGCCTGAAGCCTACTTCTTTGTTCTAGCCTAAGATTTATATTCCTGCCTCAAATTATTTCTTTGTTCTAGCCTAAGATTTATATTCCTGCCTGAAATTACTTTTTTGTTATAGCCTAATGTCAGATTTCTGACTGAAACCCATTTCCTTGTCCTTGGCCAATGTCAGATTCCTGCCAAGCAGCCCCAAAAGCTCTCCACATTTCCCCTTTTTATATTTCATAAACAAGACTGAGCCTGTCTTAGGTCATTCTGACAAGAATGCCTTCCTTACCCATCGTGGAATATGAATTATCCAAAACAATGCATTTCTGTCTTAGGTTGGTAAGGCTCTGAATCTTACCCATCCTTAGCTTGACAGCCTGTTAAATTAATAATTCTGTCTGGGGTTCATTTTCAGTTTCAAGTCATGTACTTTGGCTGCCAACATGTTGATGCTGTTAAAGACAAGCTCTCATGCGATGGGCAGGAATAAAAGTATTCCCAGGACAAAAAGAGGTAGTGTAATCAAGCTATATATGCCATTCTTGACATTTGACCAAAATGGAAATGTTGACCTCAAGCCATGGATAATTTTATCAACATTAACTACAGCATCAAAGCTCAGCAGAGCAGCATTCTTTAAATTCATAATCTCACTATGCAAAGTTAAAACATCCAGAAAGGTGTTAGAATTACGCCAAAAACCCTGCAAGTGTCTTTAAACTTTTTCCTAATTATAATGACTATCATTGTAAATTTTGGAAGTAACACAACTCCATTGGTATTTGGCATGACACTCAAGATGGCTCCTTACTCTTAAACTCTGAAACTTCTTCCAATAATTTGAATAGGATAAATGCACCAATCCGATGTTCCAAATGCCTATCTAAATCCTCTTGTATACTCAACACATTAGTAGCATGTTTTTGCTAAATGATTAACAAAATCGAACTGACCACAGGGTCCCCCCAATGGAAGAGTTAGAGAGAAGACTGAAGGAGCTGAAGGGGCTGGTAGCCCCATGGGGCAAGTGACAATACCAACAAACCAGAGCTCTCAGGGTCTAAATGGCCAGCCTGGGAACACACATGGGGGGACCCATGGCTCCAGCTGTGTATGTAGTTGAGGATGGCCTTGTTGGGCATCAGTGGGAGAGTAGAAATTTGGTCCCAGGAAGGCTGGATTCCCCAGTGTGGAGGAATTCAAGGGAGGCAGAAAATGGTGGATAGGTGGGGGCATGCCATTAGATAAGGGGTTTCAGAGTAGGGGGGGATGAGGAAAAGGGATAACATCTGAAAGGTAAATAAATGAAATATTCAATAAAAAAACAAAACAGATAATGGAACTGGCTATTGCAGTTGAGCATTTGAGATGTTTTGTCAACAATTTAATATTACCTATATTACTGGGATTCCTTATAATCCTCAAGAACAAGGTATTATAGAAGGGGCCCATGGAACTTTAAAATAATACTTCCATAAAATAAAAAAGGGGGGTTATATCTCCTTACACCACAAATTTATTTAAATTATGTTCTATTTATTTTAAATTTTTTTAAAAAATTTAGATGCCAAGGAACTTTCTCCTGAGAGTCTATGGCACCCTACAACTAGGCAACTTACACCTAGGTGAAAAGGAAGCACTTACTGGCATATGGCACGATCCTGATCAGGTATCTAATATGGGGTAGAGAGCATGTTTGTGTTTTTTCTGCAGGATGCTGAAGAAGCATGGTGGCTGCCAGAGTGATTTGTGAGACATGCTGGTGCTGAGACAAAGAATGATGCTGACCTGTGAAGCTTGCTGAGTGCCCTGACAATGGTGACTGGGAAGCTGTACTGGACATATGCTCCCGACCCACCTTTGCTTTCCTATATCCCAGATGGGACAAGCTGCCTTGCCTCAAGTTTTTAGACCTTGTAGAACAGAGAATCAAAAAGATAAGTTGCATTGATTGTACAGTTTCTAATTGTGTTAGTGTGTTGAAACCTGGAATGTCTATTACGGGGATCTTTCAATCAGATTTGTCTTATTGCCCTGAGTATTACAAAACCTTGGTTTTCTGAAAAAAGCTTGCAAGTACTGGAAGAAGTAAGTCAGGCTTTAAGCAGAAGCAAGAAGGTAGTGGGCTTGATTATTCTGGTGTAACAGCTTTAGTTACATTCATTGCTAGCACCACAGTTTCTGTAATTACTTTGACACAAGAAGTTAAGACAGCTACTTTTGTTAATCATTTAGCAAAACGGTCCTTATGTAACCCAGTACCACACACAATGAATATACATTAATGAAACGTGTGTGTGTGTGTGTGTGTGTGTGTGTGTGTGTGTTAGTTACATCTCTACTGCTGTGGTAAAACTCCATGACCAAGCTAATCATAGAAAGACAGTTTATTTCAGATTTATAGTTCCAGAAGCCTAGTAGTTTATCACTATCATGGGAGTCGGGGTGGCAGCAGCACTAGACATGGCTACAAAAACAGCTGAGAGCTCACATTTCAAACCAGAAGCAGAAGCATGCTGGCACAACAGATGAGTTTTGAAACCTCAAAGTCTGCCCCTAATGACACAGCTCCTCCAATAAGGCTACATCTCTTAATTTTTTCAAACAGTTTTACCAACTGGGGACTAAGTATTCAAATACATGAAATCTATGAGGGTCATTATCATTCAAACCATGATAATGGGTATATATGTATGTGTATATATATACACATATGTACATGTGTGTGTATATATACATATAATGTATATGTGTGTGTGCATGTACTGTATGTATCATATATATGTGTGTGTGCATGTACCGTATGTATCATATGTGTGTGTGTGCATGTACTGTATCATATATGTATATGTATGAGTACACATTGATATATTATGCTAAGTGACAGGGTTCATTGTATACTACAGGCTGTCCTGAAGCTCATCATGTAACCAATAATGGCCTCAAACTTACTGCAATTCTCCTGTCTGTCTCCCAACAGCTGGGATTATAGGTATGCACCACCATATCCATATATCCATATACATATTTTAAAATGTGAACTGTACCTTCCAGAGCAAGAGGAGCTTGAAATAAAAATTACAGTTAGAAGGGAAAAAACAGGGGAGTTTGTTGGTGCAATTTCCAACCAGGTACTCAGTGAGTAATATTCTAGATCACAGCCGTGGACTCAGTGACTAATATTCTAGATCACAGCCGTGGACTCAGTGACTAATATTCTAGATCACAGCCGTGGACTCAGTGACTAATATTCTAGATCACAGCCGTGGACTCAGTGGCTAATATTCTAGATCACAGCCGTGGACTCCAGTGGCTAATATTCTAGATCACAGCCATGGACTCAGTGGCTAATATTCTAGATCACAGCCATGGACTCAGTGACTAATATTCTAGATCAAAGCCATGGACTGAGTCTCTCCTTATCTACTTCGCTTTCTAGTTTTGTTCTCAGCAAATATTGGTCAAGTCATTTGTCCATCCTCTAAGGGCCGATGTCCTTAAGTTTGCTGAAAGCAGCCACAAACACCAGCAGGGTGGGGAGAAGCATGGGATGAGAGCTCCAGAACTTCCTGGGTGTTTCCCAATTTCCTAAGGAACTTTTGGTTCCTTAGTTGTGCACATTTGAAAATATGTCAAATATCACAAAACTTTTGACAACTAATATTTAGAGCTAAGGTTCTCAATCTTCCTAATGCTTCCACCTTTTAATATATTTCCTCATGTTATGGTGATCACCAACAGTAAAAATGGTTTTGTTGCTATTTCATAACTAATTTTGCTACTGTTATGAATTATAATGGAAAGACTTTTAGAGATACAAATTTGACAGAGGGGTCATGTCCCACAGGTAGAGAAACCCTGACTGAGAGCTTCATGCTGCTTTAACACTTATATAGTCTGCTGCGGAGACTCTTGCTTTTAACACCACTAAGGTTCTTCCCACAATTAAGTTATGAGAGCAGTGGTGTCTAACTAAACTGAATGTTCATTTATGAATCAAGCATGACGTTAGTACAGCACACTTTATGCTTTCTTTCATTCCCTCCCTTCTAGAATCCTACAGGGTGATATAATCAAGACATTAAAAAGTCCATTATAAAAATTCAGTGGAGAGATTAAGTGAATAGGCTGATATCAAATTTTGCATCCATGTTTGATTTGTGGGCACACCTGCAATTCAAGCTTATAAATCCTTGGGGTTTACTAAGAAACTCAAGTGATTACGTTGATTATATCTCTGCTTACTATGATCTCAGTTTCAGCCCAGACGATATAGACAGGAGCTCAAAAGACCCAGTATCCCAGACAATTTAATTTAATAATTTAATAACAATGCATAGTAAAGAGCATGCATTTATTTATTAATAATGACTTATTAACTATTCAAGAGCAATGTATGCTGAGAGCAGTCCAGTCTTGACTTGGGATAACTCAACAAATGGAAGCACAATGCAGGTCACTTCCTCTGTGAGCTTTGAGCCCCTTGATCGCCCACTTTCCAGGTCCTCAAACTTTTGGCACACTTCCTGATCCTCCTACTTCTGACCTACATTTGATTCTCAGTTCTGAAGCTGACAAAATGCCCCTACTACAAAATCTCACCTATTCTTATAGAATTCAGGGTCATGCTATGGCAGATTCCTTATGATTTTTAGGTCTGAACTACATGGCTGCAGTTTCTGATAAGCTGACCACACGCCAGACATTGCTCTTAATACATCATAAGTGTGTAAGTGTGTGTGTCCGTGTGCGTGTGTGTGTGAGAGAGAGAGAAAGAGAGAGAGAGAGAGAATGAGCTCCATGACATAGTTACATACTGACAAAGATTCCACTCATTACATGTAAGTAGCACAGTAATTTTAAAGAGTGAATAAAAAAATATTGTTTCAGATTCTAACACCAATCAAAAAAATAATTAGAAACACCATATTTTCTATATTTTATTTAGAAATAGCTGAGAAGAGTTAACAGACAACAGTCCAGATTACCTTACATAAATAATTGGTTTTCAAAACGTCAGAAGTCCACAGAATTGACGCTACAAACATTTCTGTATTAATGTCCATTTTGATTAGAGACCTGTCTGCTCCTGACAGCTTCCTGCCTTGTATTCTAAGAAGAAATTGAGCATCTTTGGAGTTACTCCAGTTGTGGTGAGACAGCCACTAGGCAAGAATTGGCTCTCTCCATCTACAGACAAACTACTGTCCAGAAAAGGACACACTTGCAGAATAGTATAAAACCAAATTTAAGAAATAATTTCAGATTTTTAAATGGAATTTTAGATTTGCTTTTAAAACTCAAGGAAATAATGAATGTCCACAGGGTAAATTTAGATTTCAAATTCATTTTAAGAATTCTACTCAAATGTAGTGCCATAGAGCTCAAGACAGTTTTCTCTCCAGACATGGAATATGTGCCTTTTTTGTTTGTTTGTTTGTTTTTGTTTTTTGAGACAGGGTTTCTCTGTGTAGTCCTGGCTGTCCTGGAACTCACTCTGTAGCCCAGGCTGGCCTCAAACTCAGAAACCTGCCTGCCTCTGCCTCCCACATGCTGGGATCAAAGGCGTGCACCACCACTGCCCAGTCCCCATTTTTTTCTCCTACAAAAGGACGAGAAATATTAGAGAAAAGGTTACTGTTAGCAACAGTTCAGGAAGGACAGGTGCCACAGAGGATCTGTAAGCTCGCTACCCTGTCAAAGAAATAACTTTCCAATATGGGTCTGCAGTGTCCAGGTCACAGATCAGTTCTTGCTACTCATCTCTTTTGCCAGTTGCTGGAGGACAGTTGCATTCATTTATGATGCATGTGTTGGTCTTCACTGGATTGACAGTCCTCATGATCTAACCTCTTATATAAAAGCAACAAACTATCAACCCAAGTTGCAATTCTGTAATCCTGGTTCTGTCCCTAACTAGCAGTCTGATCCAGGGCAAGTAAAAGTCTTCGGGTATCATGGAACTCATTAATAGCAGCATAACTCACTTGAGCTTACAACCAACTCCACACATACTCAGTAGAATATCAGTGCTACATTTATTCTCTTATTGTCCCAAACCCTACCTGCCTTGCATAGCTCTTTTTTGAATGTCTTTTATGTTTAGTGAAAAGTACCTTCTTGAGATATGTATTGCATGGGAAAACTATATTTTGTGGTTCTCAGCAATGACTATCATTAGAATCACTTATGGAACCTTTAAAAAGGAAATGGCTACACTTTGCTTAAGCCCCAAGTTGTTTCATCAGACTCTCAGATGGGGGTGGGCCCCAGGGGATAAACGTTTTAAACTTTCTACTAAATTTGAATGCCCTCAAGCTAAGAAGTCTTGTTCTTGGCTTAAATCAAATTAATATTTAGAATGGAAGCTATATAACATGAATCCTATGATTTTGAGCAATTAAGCTAAATTATTGCCAAAATTAGAAAAACTAGGCACCCAGAAAGATTTGCTAACATGTTACAAGAAATAATTTAGGCTCATAGCACCATGTTTATGTCACACCAATATTTATATGCCAAGCATGAATCTCTCTTCACAGGAGGATGGGGAAAGTAAGAGTAGTTGCGTTTAGAATCTATTTGTGCCACAGAAATATATCATATGTAATCCTTGTCTCTGAATTCTGTCAAGAGCATCTCCTGGAAATTTCTTAGAAACAGTAGCATCACATACTCCTAATAGTGGTTTCCAAAAACCCTTGGTTTTTCCTGGGTGACAGGGGCCTCTTGTGTTCCCAAAAATTAGATCCTGGATAGCTTCAGGTGGGGCTCCTTGGCAGAAAGATCAATTTAAAATTTTCAAATCCTAATTCCTTCACAATTTCTGGGAAGAAAGAAGAACTGGAACTGAGTTAGTAATCACTTGTGTCCACATGGCTCAACTTCTCAATGACAATTTCTCACAGCTTCAAGGTGAGTACGCACACCTACATGTTAGGGGGTGGAGCATCTGCACTCAGGAGCCTATGTCCTGATTCATTTCTGCACCTTTATTGTAACTGTGACAGTGTAGAGCTTTCCTGAGTTCTGTGAGCCATTCTATCAAGCCATGGACCTTAGCAGGTAACAGAAACTCCCACACAGCCAACTGTCAGAAGGGGAAGCAGTCTTGTGGAACTAAGTATTTAATCTCTGAGTTCTGAGGCTAACTCTAGGGGATCTTAGTATAAAAATTAAAATATGGGACACTTGGTTAGTGTCAAAGGAAGGGCTGGAGAATTAAAGTTGGTGTTAAAAAAACTCTCAAGTTTGGTGTCAAAAGTGTTCTACGAATTGAAAGAAATCATAGTACTTCTGAAAAAGAAAAACAAACCCTATAATATTACCCATTTTGCAAAAAGTCATTTATTAGGAGTATGTCACTGCTTCTTTGCAAAAAGGAAAAATATATCCTTTTTTATGAGGAAAATTTTCCAGACTTTGTAGATTTTCATTCATTTTATATTTGATCTTCTGGTTATTTTTTCTGGTAAGTTTCTCCAAATTATATTTCCAGCTGCTAAAATGCTAGCCAACCAGTTTCTGTAAACAGGCTTCAGCTAAAGTCTTGCTGGCCCTCACTTTTCCACCTGTGTTCATCTGCACTTCTCCAAACCAAAATGAGCTGCATGGCAGTAACTCACATGCTCCATTCATGTGTGCTTGATGCATGCATGCATTTACACACACACACACACACACACACACACACACACACGTATAATTCTTGAGGTTTTGACTTTAACTGTCTATTGTATTGTAAAGTGCAGGTCCCCTGTGACCCTGCCTCCAAGTTCCCTTTTCCCAGGTGTGTCAAGTTGGCAACGAATCTTAGCCACGACACAGTACAAGCCTAATGAACTGAGTTCCAGCACAGATGTCATGGTGGAAGGAGAAAACCTTCTCCAGTTGTCCACTGACCCCACAAGCACATCACAGCACCTACTGCCTGCACTCATGAACTCACATCACACTACAGAAAATAAGTGAATAAAATTAACCCCTACAAGGCGGAAAAGAAACAAGACCAAGTTACTACCCCTTAAGGGAACTACAGAACATGCCGACTGACTCATTCAGCAGATTCTGCACTACTTTATTTTTTATGTGAAAAAAGTTTTCTCACAGCTATAAGCTTAAAAAGGAAAATTTTACAAGTCATTAAAAATGCTAAACTGGGCTGGAGGGTGGCTCAGTGGTTAAGAGCACATAAGTGCTGGCTCTGATTCCCAGCACCTACATTATGTCCACAACTGTAACTCTAACTTCAGGGGGTCACATGCTCTCTCCTGGCCTCCTCGGGAACCAGGCATGCAAGTGATGCACTGAAATACATGCAAGCAAAACACCCACACACATGTAAATTATATTTAAAAAGATTAAACAAAGCCCAGAATTGCAGGTGCACTCTTATAATCTCACCAGAGGCAGGAGGATTGTGCTATAAGTTTGAGGCCATCCTGGTCTCCATATCCAATTCCACGCTAGCCAGAACTTGCCTCAAAAGTATCAAACAACAACGAAAACAAATCAATCAAACAAAAAAAAAAAAAAAAAGAAAAAAACTCAAAACATGATAAAAGGTACAAGTGACATATACATTAAATACATATACACATATTTACTTTACATGACTTAAAAGAAATAAAATCACCCCCTGATGTGTGAGGAAATGCTACTATCTTTCAGTTAGGTTTCTTGTGAAAGGCATAAAGGCCATGCTGCTGCCATGTTCCTCCTCCACAGTGCTGTCCAATGGATGGAGTGAGAGAAGTTACTTCCCTTTTGTTGCATTTCTTCTTTTAAAATTTCGAAACTGGAGTTACCATGGCAACTGGTGAGCCCTTCCAGAAGCCCTGAATGCCACACCAGAGAAGTGGAAGCAAGGAGTCTGCTTTCTGCCTGGGAGGGAGAGGGGCAGGGCTTGGCATGGCTCCTTCAGGCTAGGGACAGTTCTAGTGGAATAGCCCCACCCGACTTCTGCGATATGTCCCCTGACCTGGAAGGAAAGAGAAAGAGTTGCCAAAAGTAACCGAATTTTGGCAACTTCAAGGACTCCTAGCTATGTTTCCCCTTCATCGGGCATTTTTCAGGAGAATATGATTCTAGTCACACCACAACAGAAAGAAAAATAGCTGAAGAAGTGAGCCCATGTCAACCATTCTTTTAAAGTTGTCTCTATTTCCTTTTTCAATTGTGTGTGTGTGTGTGTGTGTGTGTGTGTGTGTGTGTGTTCACATGTGTGTGCAGGTGCCTGTAGAGGCCAGTGCAGGTGTTGGATCCCGTAGAGCTGGACTTACAGATAGATTTAAAATGCTTGACATAGATCCTAGAAACTGAACTTGGGTCCTCTGGAGGAACAGTCAGCTCTCCAGCTCTCCTCCTCTGAGACAAGGCCTCATGTAACACAGGCTGGCCTTGAACTCCTGACCCTAAGGCCTCTGGCTCGAATGTGCTGGAGTTAAAACTTTATATAATCATCTCCTGTCCAGATTTTAAACGTTTAGAGTTTGGGTTTTTTGGGGTGGGTGGGTGGGGTGCTTACTAAGACATACCCTCAGTATATAACTTGGCAATCCTGCAGCCCAGCTAGCAGACCCAGCTTCGCATTTCCGTTTAAAACAATATTTTTAGGGGATCCTTTCTATCACATGAGTACAGTTTGATTTTTGTCTTTGGAGACAAGGTCTCTTTGTCCTGAAGCTAGCTCCATAGACCAGTTGGCCTTGAGCTCACAGAGACTTGCCTGCCTCTCTTTCCTAAGTGCTAGGATTAAGGGGGTGTGCCGCCATACCTGGCTAACTGATTACACTTTTACTGTACAGTGGAATTTCATTTCTGTTTAGAAGACTTAGTTTCTCATGAATTTACTCTGTAGAATATGCAAGGAAACCACAGGGATTAATGCTACCACTAACAGTAAGAAACAAAGTAAAGCAAAGAAAGCCGTACCTGTGTCTCTATAACATTATTTCACATGCATAAACAAGGAACATGCAACTCCCTCAGAATTCTTTATCGAGACAAGACCGAAGTTGTCGAAATTTGTGTGACCCACAGGCCAACATGTCCTCTTTCCACCAGAAACATTTCTAAACTTTGTTCACACCAAAAACAGAAGCAAAAGGAGAAACTGGTTTTGCCCTTTGCATTCCTTCTCTTGGCAGCTCAACAATAAGGGTTTTAGTTGGCTTCTGTTTTTTATTAACCAAACAAATTTTTATTTTCTTAAGCAAGGGAAAGCTTCCTAAAAAAAGACAAATGCTGTGAAGGAATATTCATTTTAATCCTGTTTGTGAAAAAACAAGATGAGGCTTATTTTTAACTTTAAATAAACCAAACTCTGGCCTGGCACATAGATTCTACATCAATCAACACACTAAAAACAACATGGAAAGATTCATCAGAAAATGCACCTACATACCTGATTGGTGGACTCAACTCCATATAAACAATCCACTCGGATTTAGTAAGAAGATATCTGGCTTTCCTCTGCTCATGTGTTTAAAATCTCTTAGCTGAAGTTCCGCTGATGCAAGGCTGGCTGGCTGATGCACTCTTAGCCCTCACTGTGTAAGGACAGCCCAGGGATCACTTGCCACAGTTCCCTGGGGGTTGGGCTGTTGCTGTGTTGTTCAAGGGAAGGAGTAGATGAGAATGGAGAGACATCTACTTCCAATAGTGAAATAAACAGTGGAGCAGCACAGAAACTTCAAGTACAATTGAGAGCAGCATAGTTTATAAAACCAGCTGTGCCTGATCCAACAACAGTCCTGGGGACAGGCTGCAGGAACACAGCTGTTCCTCTCCTGAGTTGCTGCCCGGACAAAAGCTGCTACAGATTCCAGATCTGAAAACAAAGATTAACGTCTCAAGTTGAATGGACTTCCAGTGCTATTTTGTTACTGTAACTTTTGTTTTTAGCACAGGACACTAATTTGGGAGAATAAACTGTGCAGAATTAATAAATAGTACAAAACAATTTTCTGAAGAAAATAAGTTTTATTTCAAAAAATGAGCTGGTAAAAATATTTACTGCTCATTGTAATATATATGTTGCATAATTGGGAAAGGATTTTAATATTTTTTTTTTTTTTTTGCACAGCCTTGGAAAACTAAAATAAATAAATAAAATACTATCTTGTACCTCACTGATACAAATAGGAATAATTATGCTCTAATTGTATTCTGAGAGAAAAGCTTTATTTTAACAGGAAGGGTAATATGTAGGAGGAGCTAAGGGGGAAGGAGCACCGAGAGGAAAAGATGGAGTAAGGAGAGGAGAAGATGAAGTAGAGGAGAAGCTAGGTAATGAGAGAGAAAAAGAGAGAGAAAGAGAGAGGGGGCATGGAGGCAGAAGTTCACGTGTCTCCACTAGTCAAAGATAGTTTACATAGCTAGGTTGGGTATTAGGTTACACTTCTGATTGAGCATTACCATACTTATAAAGCCCTTGATTAACATTTTAAAAAAATTGTATAAAAGCCAAATGGAAAAGAGGGGGGCACGGGATAGGGGTTTTCTAGGGAGGGGAAATGGGGAAAGGGATTGGCATCTGAAATGTAAATAAAATATCCAATAAAAAAAATTTAAAAATAAATAAATAAATAAAATACCCACATCTGTCTGAATTAAAGTATTTATGATATCACAGAAGGATGACAGATTAATAGACCCTTTTCTCATATATATAATGGTTTTCACACCTTGCATGCATGAAAACTACACACACACACACACACACACAAACACACACACACACATACACACTGTTATGCAGTGAGACAAACCAGCATTTTTTGTTATTTTGAAACAAGCTCATTCTGAAGTCTATGCTGAACTCATCCAGTGCCTCCCTGCAGTGTGCACCTCCACAGCAAGCTCATTTCTAATGAACTCCCAAGTAGCTCTGGTCAGGGCCTGTACTTCACTGCAGACAGCCTCAGTCAGTACAAGCTCTGAGTGCATGTTTAACTGTGCATGCAACTACACGGCCAAGGCACTTGACAGTCCATCAGACAGGCGTCAAGCACAAGGGTCCAGAAATTGGCCTCTTCTTTCAGCAGAGTTATTCATTCACAAGGAACTCTTAGTAACTGTGCCTTTTTGACAGGGTCTCATGGCCATCACTTTAACATGAACTACACTTGTTTATAGGAATGTTTAATGTGGGTGGAGATGTGGTTTAATGGTACAGCATATGTTTAGTATGTCAAGTGTTAGCAACACACACATACTACAGGTTGTTTGCATTTAAGGAGTAACTTTTGTTTTCTGCAGATGAAAAATTTTAATATTTATTTAAATTTACATTCATTTTAATTAAAAGTTAACCATATCACTTCCTTATTATTCTTTTTACTCCAACCCATACCATGTGCTCAGATTCATGGTCCCTTTTTTCTTAATATTGTATATACAATACACAACTCATAGATGAATAAGTGTCACCTGCTGTATCCTTTCAGCATTGCTTGAAGAGAAGCTAAAGAAAAGTCTGAATTGCCCTTATTTTCTGTGTAAATTCTATCATGTCTATTTTAATCTCACTGCATAGGGAAAAAAATTAGCCCTGCTTATACCACCACTGAGCCTGTCAAGTTTCACTACTGTGAAAGCCCAATGTTTCTGTCTCCTGACAAGCCTCCACGGCAGCCTCCATGGCAATAATTAAGTTACAGACTCAGGTTTGTGTTTCTTCTCTCTGAATAGCTAATGTTCACTTTGTGCCAGGTGCTTCTCAGGCGCTTTTCTTCTACGAGACATTTCATTAAACTCTTACTTACTATAAAGTAATAATTTATCATCATTTTACTGAAGAGAAACTGAGGTTTATGAGTTTTAAAAGGTTGACTGTTCATACAAATAAAATGACAAGCTTTAGACGTTAATTTAAACTAGGTAGTGGTGATGCATATCCTTAATACCAGTACTCAAGAGGCAGAGCAGGTAGATCTCTGAGTTTTAGGGCAGCCTGACCTACACAATGAGTTCCAGGACAGCCAGGCCTACACAGAAATATTGTCTGAAAAACAAGACAACACAAATAAGCAAACAAGCCAATTTAACAAGGTAGACTTACATTCACTTTTCCTTTATAGACAGAAGCCAGAAAAGCAAAGTATTCTCAGGAAAGTGACAGCTAAAGCAAGGTGAACTTACAGTAAGACTCCAGTGGCAGACTGTGCTTAGCATGTCTGAGACTGTGGCTTCAACTCCCACATCAAACTAACTGACTAAACAAATGGAAACCCAACTGTCCACAAGTAGAAAATGTACAAATATAAACAAATACAGAAGTGGATTCTAGGTTTTTCAGCACTATCCATGGAGTTTCTTGTCCAGTTATCCATGCATTCACACTCACACTGTAAGCAGCAAATCCAATTTCTAGCTACTCACTAAAATGAACTACCACTGACCTATATATGAAAGGGATGAAAGGGCTTTATTCCTAATTACCACTCCCAGAAGCAAGTTAGTGTGGACACAGGATTCCATTACCTAGTTCAGTCAGGGAACTTGTTCTGTTTTCCCTTTGTTTTAAATGACGCAGCTTCGAGCCCTCTCTTCCTGACTTGGGTCTGCCTTTTCCCAGGAGGAGCTTCCGAAAGCCTCGTCCTACAGTCACTTCAGTGTGATGGAAGCCTCAGGGCACAAAGTAATCATGGGTGATCTCAAGTCACAGTGGAAATGCCAGCGTAGGGTACACCAGTCCAGAGTCCTTGCAGGGCAGATCCCTGAAGGTATCAAGAGAAGTGATAGAGGACCTGTTAGACCGTGGTCATGACCCATCTGAAAGGACTCTTTTTCCTCTCACCACTCAACAAATGGACATTTAATCCCCAGGACCGTGTTGGGGAGGGACAGGCAGGGCCAGGAGGGTCTTAGGGGACTTTGAACAGGTGGAACCCATCTGTCCCTCCCTATTTCTCAAGGGCCACAAATGACTCCCTAGGTGGTTATCAAATTAACTACCAGTTCTCAAAATGATACTTTGAACTCAGAGGGTTAATTTGTAAATTTTGTAAAACTTTTTACAAGATAGTAAAGTATTTCACCAGAATACAAAAGAGAGAGAGAGAGAGAGAGAGAGAGAAAGAGAGAGAGAGAGAGAAGAAAGAAAAGGAAAAAAGAAAAGAAAATGTCCTCTTTTCTTTCTGCCACCATCATGCCATCCAGACTGAGGAAGACGCTGAAACTCTGGGGCCATGTGAGCCACAGCGGCAGCCGCATCGGTAAGAACCACAAGCACTGAGGAGGCCATGGGAATGCTGGAGCCATGTATCACCACAGGATCAACTTTGACAAATATCATCCAGGTTACTTCGGGAAAGCTGGTATGAGGCATTACCACTTGAAGAGGACCAGAACTTCTGCCCAGCTGTCAACCTGGATAAATTATGGACGTTGTTTGGTCAGCAAGCAGACACCGGTCAATGCAGCCAAAACCAAGACTGCAGTTGCTCCTGTCACTGATATGGTTCGATCAGGCTACTGCAAAGTTCTGGGCAAGGGAAAGCTCCCTAGGCAACCTGTCATCGTGAAGATGACAGAGAACAACTTGCAAGGGTTGATTGTCTGGAGACAGATACTGGGTTTTCAGGGTTGACAGGTTGTTCTCCCTGCTAATCCATTTCATTTACCAATGCTACAAAATTCTTTAAGGCTTCAGTAAGAATGTGGAAGAAAATATATCCAAAAATGTAACTAGTTAGCATCCTCACTTATTTATTTCTCCATCCCTTCTGACATACCGTCAATCATAGTTTCTCTTGATATGATCAGTGACAATGTAAGTCAGTCAACATAACTAGCAGATTGTAAAATGTCAGACATGATATGGCATAGTGATAAAGAAATTCCCAAGGAAAGAAAATTAGTAAAAACTACATTGAGTAAACATCTAGATAACATTTTCCAGTGGCTTACAGTCATCTGTAACTCCAGTGTGAGGAGATTTGACACTTTACTCTAACATATGTAGAAGCCAGGTGTGCACACAGTGCACAGACATTCATGCAGGAAAAACTCTCATACACACCAAATAAAATAGACAACTAAAAAAGAAACCAACAGGATGAGCAAAGGCTAAAACATGAGTAAATATGCTCCTGAAGTTTTAAAAGATTTTGCTTATGTAGTTCAGAATATAGCAGTCTACAGAGTTTTTCCACACACAGTACTGACATCTACTCTGATTGAGAGTTCCCTGCTACACTCTCTAACCAAGCCATAGATAACATAAATTCTGATCTTCCAAGTACACAAAAGTTTCATCTAAGAATTCTAACAATTTTCCATATGTCCCTTTAGATAACAAGGAGTTGCTTTATTTATTTTTCTTTTTAAAGTTTGGTCTAAAGTCTACTACAATGATTTTAATGATTTATACTTTTTGCCAAGTTAAAAGAATCTTGCCGCACTATGGGTGTATATACAGAAGTCAGCTTGGGGGTGGGGGAAGATATACTTAACACCTATCTAACAGAGACCTTTCCATGCAATTATTTAAAAATCTTTTCTCTAGTACATTTTTTTCAGCACTTTCTCATTCGAATGTCACTTTGACCTCAAATAATTTACTGGAGAAACTTCTCAGCACTACCCAGGAAAGTTGTCAAAACAAGAACATTCAGACTTCTTGTATGGCACTTGTTTAAATCCTATGCCCACTGTGTAATCTGTGGTGTTTGTGGTCACACAGTACCAAGTACTGACAGCCACCACTACCTGAGACAATGTAAGTCAGTCAACATAACTAGCAGATTGTAAAATGTCAGACTTAAAGGACACAGTGAACTTGTTTGCTCACCCTCTACACTTCTCCCAGAATGCCTCACAAGCATCAGATATACTAGATATATTTGAAACATGGAATAAAGGTGCCAGAGAACCTCCTGGGATTAGAAATGCTAACTGTGGTGGTTTGAACTTATATGCCAGCATGCAGTAAGCAGAGACAAGAGGATTTGAGTCAGAGAGCAGGTTTATATAGTAAGTTCTAGCCCCACTGGATTTGGGCATGGGGGAGGGTACTGAGTCTTTTTTTTAACTCTTCATTTCATTTTGACATCTGCTTCCTGTCCCCAGTAGTCAGTCCGTGCACACAACACTCAAGATACTACTGCTCTGAAGATGACATCTAGAAGACATATATCAATCATTTTGGGGTTCCTAAATAGTTCAAGAATCTTATAACTCTTAATCTTTAATATTTAATTTTTCCTAGGATTTAAATAAATCATAAATACAACTTATACTGATTAATTTTTACTGTTAACTTGACACAGACAGCAGTCCTCTGTGGTCTCTGCTGCAGTTTGTGCTTCCAGGTCCCTGTTCTGCCTCAGTTCCTATCTTGGCATCTCTTGATGATGGATTGTGAGGAGAAGGTACAAGCCAAGTAAACTCTTCCGCTACCAAGTTGGGTAAATTTTACCATTTCCTATTATATCATCAGAGAGAACTGAGCAAGAATGGGCTGATGCCTATCAGACATTTGGAAGAACTAGTTTTCTCTGGAAAGCTAAAAGCAGAGACACTGGAACAGGTAGGAATCACTGACTCAGTCTCATTGTAGCTTAGACTAGATTTGTATGTAATTTGTATGACTAAGGCGAAGAGTGTTATCCGTATTAGTTTATGCATTTGTGAGATGCTGAGTGTTTTCTTTTCTTTTGATATTTCTAGGCTATGTGGCTTGTCCCCAAACATCTTCACTGATTACAAATCAAATCAAATCACGACTATAAATAGACCTGCTCTGCCCTACCCGAACAGCTTCAAGCATGGCAGTGATGGATAAAACTTTAGAGCACTGTGAGAACTCAGAGAAGAGAATGAAAAAATTAAGAAAAAAGTAGAAGTTTAGGAGTACACTTAACGAGTTTAATTTAATGGCAATATTCCCTCCAAACATTTTATAACAACAAAACCCAAGATCTTATAGCCACTTTTTGTCGTCAACATTAACACTGCTTCAGTATCTTGTAACTGAATTATGTTTGACACAGAAGCTAACCCATTAGAGCTAGACTTTCCATGAATGTACATGGATATTAGCTTTATGCTGTGAATTCAGACAAACCACTGTTTCCTGCCTTCACCTTCAGCAAGCGTTTAGTCACCTGCAGTCAACAATTTTAAATGGTAATGAATGTGAGACACAGGTGTAAGAACCTGAGAATCACTGAAGGAAGACCCCAGACTCAAATAGCATGTAAAGACAAAGAGTGTTTATACTGCAGAAACAACCAGCATGTGAGGGTCAACCATTCATGAAAAGGGTGACTACGGTGGAGCGCACAGGCCCCTTTTTATGCTGGACTGGAAGAATTTTCTAGAAAGATTAGATAATCTCTAATGTGATTTTAGGGGCCAAAGTGGTAACATTAGTACCATCTTGATTGGCTACTGTGTTAGTTCTCTATTTAGAGAGTGGGTAAGGTAATCTAAAATTTCATTGGTGAGTGCTGGGGAGGTCACATGGGTCAGCTTCTGATTGGCTTGTGCCAGGTGGCCAGTGGTCTGAATTCCTATGTCAAACAGTTAACTACAGGATAAAATAAAGATGTCCAGCACAGACAGCCAGTCCTGAGATATTTTCCCATTCTTGTGGTCATCTCCAGGCTGTTCTTTGGGAGGGGGGACAGTTTATGACTTTGCTTTTAGAATTTATGGTCTGCTCCTAGAGCTGGTGACTTATCACCTAGCTCCTGGGACTGGTGGCTTTCTTTTTGAAATCAGGCCTGATCCTAAACTGGAGACAAATGGGGTTTATACTGTCCTTTTAGAGGTATAATGTAGGAAGATAATTAAAAACTTACCCTTAAATTTCTTTTTTTCCTTTCCTGACACCACTAGTTGTGCCAATGCTGAGACAGGCCAGCATACCTAAAGCACTGGCCTTACTTGGGACTCATGGACTGGGCAGAATGGAAGAAAGGAGAGTCACCAAACACACTTTGTTAAGAAGTGACATGATGGCACCTAACTTTACATGCTAGTTTAAAAGTGATACGGAGAAAGGAAACTTAGAGGAGGAAGTGATAAGCTCTAGGGTATGAGGGACATAAGGGGGTGATGGTGACAATCTTGAATGCAGTAGGAAATTATCAAAGAATAAGTTTAATTATTTAAAAAGTAAAGGACACACATTTCACATACCAATTTCTAGTTGGTATATGACCAGTTAGACATGTGATGAGAAATAGAAAGAAGCTTTGGAGTCAAACATGGGACTCAGCTCACAACCTCTGTGTAAGCATTATGAGCTAACGGTGTCCATCTACCTGCATCCAAGCTGTTCTCAGTCCTTCTTTATCTTCCAACACTACTCACATGTCCAAGTCATTGCTAAGTCCTAATCATTTTAAAGTTCTGTCCCTTCCTCTATGTCCTTGTGTCACTTCCTGAATTCTGATGACCCATGCCACTGCTCCCTGGGGAAATGTCATAGCCTTGCACCCCCACAGAACTGCCAGGATCATAGCTCTAGAATATACACAGGACTGAAATGCTCAGCAATCTCAGTGAGTTCATTCCTACACCCAAGGCATGGTTTATAGCAATGAAAGCTGTTATCGTTATCCTCCAGTTCCTGACTACTGAACTCCTACACCCAATCTCATCATTCTTATAAACCTGTATTATTCTTTTATAAATTCGACATTTTATGTGTGTTTCTCTGATATTAGAAGTCTTTAACCACCTAGCAAATCTCTTATTACTCTTAAGAGCCAGTGTATAGCTGTCAAAGGGACATCTTTCTGACTGTGAACAGGACATGGTCCCTTCTTTCTCTTTGTGCAGCCATAGCACCTTCCCATACCATTGTGCTGCTATTTAAGAACCTTGTGTTGATACATTTCAGTTACTGACGTGAGATTATTGAGGGCAAGACTATTTTTATTTCTCTATCATAGCAGTAGCCACAAAAACTAATTCATCTAACTTTGATGTGGAGAGATGCCATTTGTTCTTCTCAATACTACAAGTTTTATGCAAATATTATGTCCTTCAATTATGTTAAAGGAGAAAAGTCAGCCTTATTTAAAAAAAAGTTTTGGTCTATGACTGGAGCTGATCCTGTGCCACAGGAAATACCACTGGGAGAGAGCTGGTCTCCCAGGAGTGCTGGCACACCTGTGAGCACAGGCAAGACCACCACTTTTGCTCAAATTTCTGGTCCAAGAGGGACCATCCCAGAGTCATCACACACAGGAACTAACGAACAGCAGGGACAGGATCCTTCCGGTTTCCCTCTGTGCCCCCAGAGCTGACCCTGTGCTACAGCTCATCATACCCAAATTCCTCCCAGAGAGAACTGGTCTCCCAGGTGTACTGACACACAGTCAGAGACAGCAAGACCAGCTAACACCAGAGATATCCAGATAGCAAGAGGCAAGAAAAGAACATAAGCACCAAAAATCAAGGCTACTTGGCATCATCAGACCCCAGTTCTTCTACCACAACAAACCCTAGATACCCCAACACACCAGAAAAACAAGACTCAGATTTAAACTCATACCTCATGATGATGATAGAGGACTTTAAGAAGGACATAAATAACTCCATTAAAGAAATACTGGAGAACACAGGTAAACAGGTAGAAGATTTTAAAGAGGAAACTCAAAGGTCCCTTAAAGAATTACAGGAAAACACAACCAAACAGGTGATGAAATTAAATAAAACCATCCAAGATCTAAAAATGGAAATAGAATCATTAAAGAAATCAAAAAGGGAGACAACCCTGGAGATAGAAAACCTAGGAAAGAGATCAGGAGTCATAGACACAAGCATCACCAACAGAATACAAGAGAAAGAAGAGAGAATCTCAAGTGCAGAAGATACCAGAGAAAACATTGACACAACTGTCAAAGAAAATGCAAAATGCAAAAAGCTCCTAACCCAAAATATCTAGGAAATCCAGGACACAATGAGAAGACCAAACCTAAGGATAATAGGTGTAGATGAGGGTGAAGACTCCCAACTTAAAGGGCCAGTAAATATCTTCAACAAAATTATAGAAGAAAACTTCCCTAATCTAAAGAATGAGATGCCCATAAACATACAAGAAACCTAAAGAACTCTAAATACTCTGGACCAGAAAAGAAATTCCTCTCATCACATAATAGTTAAAACACCAAATCCACAAAACAAAGAAAGAATATTAAATGCAGTAAGGAAAAAGGTCAAGTAACATATAAAGGCAGACCTATCAGAATTACACCAGACTTCTCACCAGATACTATAAAAGCTAGAAGATCCTGGACAGATGTCATACAGAGCCTAAGAGAACTTAAATGCCAGCCCAGGCTACTATACCCAGTAAAACTCTCAATTACCATAGATGGAGAAACCAAGATATTCCATGACAAAACCAAATTTACACATCTTTCCACAAATCCAGCCTACAAAGGATAATAGATAGAAAAGTCCAACACAGGGAGGGAAACTATACCCTAAAATAAGCAAGAAAGTAATCTTCTTTCAACAAATCTAAAAGAAGGCAGCCATACAAACATAATTCCACCTTTAACAACAAAAATAACAGGAAGCAACAATCACTATTCCTCAATATCTCTTAACATCAATGGACTCAATTATCCAATAAAAAGACATAGAGTAACAGACTAGATATGTAAACAGGACTCGGCATATTGCTGTATCAGGAAATGTACCTCAGTGTCAAAGACAGACACTACCTCAGAGTAAAGGGCTGGAAAACAATTTTCCAAGCAAATGGTCCCAAGGAACAAGCTGGAGTAGCCATTCTAATATCAAGTAAAATCGACTTTCAACCAAAAGTTATTTAAACAGATAAGGAAGGGCACTTCATACTCATCAAAGGAAAAATCTACCAAGATGAACTGTCAATTCTGAACATCTATGGTCCAAACACAAGGGCACCCACATTCATAAAAGAAACTTTGCTAAAGCTCAAAGCACCTCACACAATAATAGTGGGAGACTGCAACACCCCACTCTCAGCAATGAACAGATCATGGAAACAGAAACTAAACAGAGACACAGTGAAACTAACAGAAGTTATGAACCAAATGGATTTACCAAGATATCTATAGAACATTTCATCCTAAAACAAAAGAATATATTTTCTCAGCACCTCATGGTACCTTCTCCAAAATAGAGCATATAATTGGTCACAAAACAGGCCTCAACAGATACAAGAATCTTGAAATAATCCCATGCATCCTATCAGATCACCCCAGGTCTTAACCGCAGGTCCACTGCAGTGAGCAGAGCCTCGCCTGTGCTTCACAGCGCCTGCTTCCCACACCAAGACAGTGACAGCCAGGCATTGCTGCCTCTGACTGAGTTAAAATGTGAAATGTTTGCAATGGTTTCTGCCGAATGTTAGTTACATTCTCCCATCATAACATGTGCAAAGGATTCTTGACCATCACAAATCACGAACAGCCTGTATTGTCTTATTTTTTTTGTAGATCAATACATATATCTGTTTGGATAGCTGAATGTATATATTGAAAAACTTTATGATTTAAGGTGTCCACATATCTTTTTATCCTGAAATATCTTGTAATTTCTTGAAGACATTTTGGAAATTACTGAGTTATCAATTTTCTATATAATATGCACAATGACAATGTCGTAAGATGTGAACACCACGAGTCTGCACACTGGTGATATGACATAAAAAAACAAACAAAAAAAATAAATAAATTGAATATGATTATAACAAAAAACCAGTTTTGGTGATGAGGTCAGCTTACTCTTTACAGAGTTAAGTCTTTTTCAAGAGAAAGCAATGTTTTTAGCACAACTTCACATTAGTGCAACCTTGTTCAGGCACACACCTTTCTCCCAGACTTTGGTTTGAATACAGTATTGTGATAGCTGAAGGTTGAACACACAGGCAGATTTTACAGCACAACCTGTCAATGCATTGTTGCCACTGTTTATCATAGCTGCTGCTGTAGTTTAAATGTGAAAAGTCCAGCACAGCACTAGTGTTTGAACACATGGCCACAGCGGGGCTCTCTCTGCTTTGGAGGAGGTAGGCTTTGAAGTTTCACATCTTGGTCTCACTTCCTAGTTCTGCTCTGACTGCCAGGCTGGCTGCATGCTCCTGCTGTCATGCTTTCCTCTCCATGATGGACTCTAGCTCTCTGGAACAGAGCCAAAATAAGCCTCTTTTCCCCTTCAGATGCTTTGGTCATAGCAACAGAAGAGAAAATAAGACAACCACAGGACATATAAACTATGGCTTAGTGTCCTGCAGTTTTTCCAGAAAGCATTATCTGCCTTCTCGATATGACTCACTGCCTGCTGCCTAACACCACACTCTGAAGACTTCTGCATTGTTGTGCATGCTTCCATAAAGGTTATGTGGCTGACATCATGGGATCCTCCTCTATCGCTTAACTAAGCATCTTAAAAGTAACCTTTGCAGAGGAAGCTGAATTCCGCTAACACAGAATTAGGATAGTGAAGGACTTCACAAATCATTTAGTTCCACAGTCACCTGGTGTTTGAGTCTTCTCTGTAATGTCTCTTACCAATATTTGTGCGATTTTTATCACACTACAAATGTTAATAATAAAGTTGTTTTTTTAACAAAGCAGCACACTTTAAAAATAGCACAATTATTATATCTCTCTCTAGTGTAAACACAAAATAGCCTCCTGTGGTAATCACTACTTAAAGAGGTTTATCTTTATTACCCAATTGTAATTTGCCTATGAACTTTTATATTTATCATAAAATTTCTGTAATACTGTTATTAACAATTTAAAATCCACAAAAATTGTAAAGAAGCAAAGTCCATCTTCTAGTCAATGATGACTCATCTTGCTCAAACTTAAGCTACTCAAGCTGAACTATATGTTGGGCAGAGACAGAAGGGAGCTGTGTATGAGAAAGAGCGTGCTCAAAGGTGCCCTCTCATATGGTGTACACATGTATGGGGTACTGGAGGAGAGAAAGCAGCTGCTGCCTTGATTACTCCTGGTCATTGTGACTCTGAATGTGAGTCTTCAACACATGTGAGTCTGAGCTTAAATGTGAGTCTGAGCTTAAATTAAATCTAAGCCTATCTAAAATATAGCACAGCTCCTTAATTCAAGCAATATAATCATTTTATCTCATACAGGGTAGGATCTACATCCACCGTGTTGGACTTTGACAAGATTAATTTACACAGCTATGCCTTCCTAAGGGATTTCTCAAGGACATTTCTGACTACACAAGTTTCACTTTGTGTGTTGACTTTAGAATATAAATACCAAGAATAAGATAAGGCTTTCAACTCACAGCAATCCTGAGTGAGAGTCATGATGTCTGGCTTTGTCCTGGCTTAAAAATACTGACTGTTCAAACCCATTGCCCTGAAATATCTTCTCAAGCATGTAGATTAGCATCTTGGTTTGAAAAGAGCACATACACAGCACTAAGTTATGAAAGAAAATGTATCAGCAGTGCCTGTCCATAGCACAAAGGACTAGCTGCATTTTTCTTGTTTGTGTTTAGGAGAAGGGGCATGCATGTAGATGTAGAAGGACAATCTGAGGAAATTTGTTCCCTTCTACCATGTGACTATCCCAGGGATCAATCTGTAGTCCTCAAGATTGGCAGCAAGCATCTTTACCCTGAACGATCTCCTCACCAGCCCTTTAGCAAGACTTTCATACAATCCTATTGATTGTCCCTTCCACCTCCTCCCCCATAAAGTGAGGACAGCTCCCCATGGAATTGGATCACATGTGGCTGTCTTATAACGTAATGTCTCCTACTTAAATGAGACTATTTTTAATATATAATCAAATGTCGATTCTCTAATCCAAAACCCCCTAACCCCTCAGTATGGATCTGTCGCCACAGAACTGACACTGCTTAAAGTTCATTTATTTTTTTTTTTTTTTACTTTTATTATGTCTTATCCCTCCTTCATGAGAATTTCACTAATGGCCTTGCACCTACTGCTAAACCCTCCAGGTACACAAGAGCACCAGCTCAAGGTCAATGTCAATAAAGCACTTGACAAAGAAATGAGGGGTTAACACTGGTGATAGTAACATCTTCAAAGGAACAATGTGTTGATATTGTGAAGCGGGTCCTAGGAAAGGTGGAACGAGTGGTTGGTGAAGGAACAGAGGGAAATGAATTAAGTTCAGCTAAGAACGCTGAACATTGTAATGTCCAAAGAAGAGTCACGACAGGACAAGCATCTAGGTGACCAATGTGTACCCTAGAATGGAACTATCCCTGCCCTTTAAACTGTGTTTCATCCCTGTTTACCCGACTCCACACCACCAACCTCAGAGTCATCCAGCAAGATTCTGATCATCATTTAATGTTTCATATAGAGACAGCAATGGAGAGACAACAAACAAATTAAGTGTCCAGATATCTGCTTGCTTTTATAGTCATTTTTTTTATGTCAAGCATTTATAACAAGAAGCCATGTTTTCTGTGAATTTTATAATTGAGAAAATTATGTTAAGACCTATATTCTCTCTAAATTTTGGAAATTGTACCAATTGGATTTTAGAGGGACCTTCCCTTGGCTTGGAATGACTGTTGTATTTTACAGGCTTGAAATTCTTCTCTTAAATTGGGTTACAAAGAAGATGGCTCTGTTTCTATTGAGATCTTTACAGAAATGTGAAAACCAGAGATTTATAAGAGGGACTAAAAAAATAGTACAAATTAGTTTGACTACCTATGTGAATATAATAGATCCCTTTCATTAATCTGAGTCCAAGACTAGGAATTCTGTAAAACTAAAGAAATAAGTACATAAATAAAGCCAGAAGAGGTTTAGACAAATAAGGAAACAAAGGGGAAGCCAGTAATTGAATGCATGGTTACAAAAGAGCAAAGTTCTGCAGTGTGGTTATCTGTGCAAAGACAAAATGGTGTTTAAGAATAACGTATTTCTAGACCCTTTCCCAGGACTCGGTCTCATGAACTGAGGGAGAAGCTGTACCTTGCAGCCCCCACACATGCTACTCTATGCACCTCCTGTAACCTTAAGGAAACCTTGTCTTTTTGGAGCAGAGGAACTCAGGAGTCATTATGAAACCTAAGAGGGTAACTCAGTACTGGAATCTCTGGCAAGCGGAGGCCACGCCCCACATGCAGCTTCTGCCTGACTTACACTTGTCATGTGCCTGTGAGACATGCTTTGCATCTAAGACAGAACAGAATTGTGCTGATGCATAAAATCATCTCATTCTACTCTTGAAATGTACTGTCTTAAGTGTACCCAGATACAGATATTCTTAATTATAGAAAAGAGAAATATTCATGTTATTTATATAAGACAGAATAAAAAATCCCATTATAAAGTCACAAATGAGGGGTTGCCCTTTTTGTCACTAGTCCATATCTGTCTCAGATTTCCATGAGAGTTTTGTGCTCTTGTAGGTAAGATAGCTGGGCACTGGGACTGTTTTACATCAAGCCAGGCCATGTTTCCCATTTCCTTTTCTGTATGAAGATTTTTCTAAAAGATTTTCATGACACTTAATCAAACTTTGTGTGTTTATTATTTGTTATGCTTAAAACTTGAACAAGCAGGATCTGAATAAATGTGCTTTCAAGCACACCTGACACACCTGACAAGCCTACAACAGCCTGATAAACATCCACTTACACGCACCACCTCGATAACTGAAGCTGATAACTGGAAAGTAGTAGCACATTCATACATGGTCAGCTGGGTGCAGGTTTTAAGTGCCCACTCGGTGGCCTAAGTACAGCTAAGGCACATTTCACCACTACAGCAGTTCTGGGTTCTAAGAATCAGGGTAATTAAAGCAACAATAGTACCACAACTATACATGATTTGATCTTATAAGCCTTAAATTGTTTACTGATTTTGAAATAGTTTTTTTCTCAATTATACAAGATTAGTCGCAAACTGTACACTTAGTAAGGAACCTTTCAGGTAGATAAATGACTGCTATTGTTGAAAGCTGTTTCTTAAAGATCATATGCTCCGAGATTAATTTGCATATTTCAAAAACTGTAAGTACAGAATACTAACATCAACTACAGTAACACCAGGAATCAGCAAAAAACAGTTAGGCTTGAAAAACTCTTAATAAAATACAAGCATGTGTAAACCAATTCCATACCGTTAAAAGAAAGAAAACAGCATTGTGCGTGTGTCCACTGACCATTTCTGGTTCTCTAGGTAGCCACTGACTCACTGAGGTGAACACTCAAGAATGCAACATGGCTCAAGTTTGACTGAACTGCACAGGCAGAACCTCTAATTACAGCCTTTCATACAGCACACAAAATGGCAGAGCTGCTAAACTCAGGGTGTTAATGCTGGGGTGTCAAGGGCAGGAACACTGATACAAAGAAGTCTCCGAGCATACAGCTGGTTTTGTTTTACACTTTTATATTTTAGGGCACAGTTTGGGGGAAGGAGACACAATGCTGCTTTACAAAAGACATAGTAGTCCCTTGTTTGAGCTACCAACCTCTGAGCCACAAGGAAATATGTCAGTCATCCATTTGTTAAAACTAAAATTTCCATCTGCAGTTTCCAATATGCAACACACATTTTAAGTAGCTGTGGACAAAAGAAATAACAATGACAAAGGAAGCCCCTGAAAAGCAAGCCATCTTCCTTGGTTTCCCCCACCCTAATGGCTGAACCATCTGTCACTACACCTCTGTCACATTGTTTCCACAGGCTCTGAAACACTACAGCAGCACTGCACTTAAAGACGTGGTCCAGCAGTAAACTTAATTTGAGTATAATCTACAAATGCCGCTGGCGGAGTCATTTCTCAAATAAGAACAAATACTGAACACGCTGTGGCCCTGGGTGTACTTCAGCAAGAACACTGGTTAATACACTGTAGAAGCCATTACAAGATGACTGTCTATCTGCCACATTCAAGGATCACAGTACACATTCACAGGCAGGAAATATTCTTAAACATTACGGGATAATTCCAACATGTAATTGTACAGGCTGTTTAAAATAAAAGGCAAGTATACAAGCTTTGGGGATGGGGGCTTCTTACCTAAGAGCTTAGTGCTTCCTTTCCTTGACCATAGAAAGATATACTCACACTAAATGCCGAACAAGCCGGATATGCAATGCCAGGTTACTTACCTTAGAAAAGCTGATTTATTCTTTGTGATTGCAAGTCACAAATGGCTGCAGAACAACTCCCTTCATTTGTTCTTCCAGTGAGCAGAATGAAATCTCCCAATAGCCCTGTGCACTGCAGATAATCTCACACTACACAGGCTCCCCTGCTAACCCTATGTTCCCAGCCCAGCAAGGATAATCACATTCCGGCAGCGGGGAGTGAACAGATGGTGGATTCCATGGTAACCAGCCCTCCTAAGGCGATTGGTAGAAGTGTGTGACTCAGGCTTCTTGGGTAACAATCGTGGTCTTTGTGTTCCTGACTTGCAAAGCCCAAGTGAAGAAGCATGCACAGCTACTCACAGGGCTTGCTCAGCAGGTGTTTGGCTATATAAACCAGGCAGTGCAGACCAACCAAAAGCTTTCTACAAATTGACCCTTGCCAGGACAAAGTCCTAATGTTTCAGAGAGCCATGTTGCTGACTCAGGACAAAAGGTCGCAGAAATGTAACTGCACAAACAGAAAGCTTGAAAGTTCACTTGCAAAGTCAAGATAGCATGTTGTAGAAAACTAAGCTGCCTCAGCAAGTCATTTTCTGATCTATAATCGCCCGCAGAACTGAAAACTGTTTTTGTATTTTTAGGGGTTTTTAAAACAAATATATTTAAATATATAGAATATCTTATTTTGGAATTAAAGTTAAGTTTTAAACAGCAATTGTTTTAGAAAAACTTATGTTTTTATTTTTTGTTCTTTGTTGAATGGGAGGAGAGGCTATAAAGGTTTTAAATGACTTTATCTAGAGTCTTAGGTGTTTATGAGAAGCTTGTCTTGGTTTTGCACTGACTGACTTAAATTTGTTTCTACACTCATGAAGATTACATGCTGACTCAGGAGGGAAACTGCCCGGTTCTCAGTTATCTCCACTAACAAGTCAGAGAATAAGATCATAATGGTTGAAAACAAAATCAATCATACCACACAGAAAACACACACTGGGATAATTCATTCCATGGGCACTAAAAATAGTGTAAGAAAGTAAACTTGCAAAAGGACAAGATAAAAACATTAAGACAAACGTAAAAAGAAAACAGCAGGTAGACTGCGTACAGCACTGAGGCGCACCTGCCCTCCCTTTATCAGCACTCTATACCAAAAACTTCAGAGGTCTCTTTTTGACATGAAAAAAAAAATAATACAAATTTTAAAAGGACAAATATAAGTATCCTTTGTAGCTGGAATAAATTTATCCCTATAAAACTAATCAAAAGAACCAAGTAGGGTGTTGCTTTAAAGTGTCAGCATTTAGTTTTAGAGAAAGAAAATCCTACAAGTATTAATACCTTTGGAAAAGCAAAACCCATCAGAATTTCATTTCATCAAGACTTGCTTTACAAACAATGACTACAAATAGAGATAAAACCTAAAAATAATATTGTCAAGAAATGTGGATGAACTATTTGGGCAAAACCAGCATAAACTCTTACTACTAGAAATTGTTTGAATGAATACAAGGTGTTGAATGAAAGACAGATAGATCCAGTTCAAAGATCCCAAGAAAAAGAAAGGGTCATAGTTTATTTACAATGTTCTAAGCTTAATTATTCTTTCGACTTCATGTATAACATGATGTATTTTATCTTATGCCCCCATTACCCATTCTTATATCTCCTTCCTTCCTTATTTGACTTTTTTAAAAAGATGGAAATATTAAAGAAAATTTTATGTGAATGAAGCAATAGTATAATGGTTAAAATCATTGACCATTCCAAGCTTTTAAAAATCACTATTCAATATATATATATATATATATATATATATATATATATATATACACATACATATTCTCAATTCCCAAAGATCTTACTTTAAGAACTGAGAATTCCAGAGTCTAAAATCTCCCATCTATTGACCTTTCTACCTGGTTAATAAAGAACTCACACACAGCACTCCAAAACTCCCAGCGCTCTCTACTGCCTTCTGTGATATGGAAATGGCTACTCTAGCCCTTCACACTGAAGTTAAACCTCCTAGGAACTCTCTTGGTTACTTTTCTCATTGTTGTAACAAAGTACCTGATAAAAGCAACTTATGAGCCTGGGAGGCGGCTGGCTCTGCTCCATGGCTGCTGCTGTCCTTGTTGTTCAGTCCATGTTGCAGGCATCTCCAAAGTTACAGGCCTCTGTAACTGTGCTGAACCTTCACCAATCCATTCTTGCCAAGCTTCAACTTTTTTCCACGACGCCTTCAATCCTAAGATTTTTACTGCAGCTGAGGTTGTACCTTCAAATACAGCCTCTCATGGTCTCTCTTCAGGGACTCCAGCCCTTTTGCACAGTGCCAAACTTCAGCTGCTCTCCTTGACTCCTTCATACCTCCAATACCAGCACCATGGTGACTCTACAGGTGACTAAGTTCAGCTGCCAGCACGCGATATAGCTTCTGACCTCTTTGGATCACAGCTTCTATATGCTGGCCCTGAGGAAATACTCTCAGATTTACGATCTTCAATGACCCTGCTTTCCTCTCAATCACTAGTAATTTCTCAGCTCCATCTGACCAGCATCAGTTGTTCTAGTAAAGCAAAGGTTTCACTGTAGTGGTTCTTAATTCAAAATAACACATGAACAGCCCTGAGAGAGTATTGCTTCCCTCTAACCGTCGCAAGCAATGCCTCCATTGTCTAAGTTTCTTTCATCCACTTTATTTTCCAAGCACTCGCATAACTCACTGAACCTGGAACACTTAACAGCTTTTCCAGCCCCAAATCCAAATGCCACTGCAATCTCTTCAATGACATAAGGTCCAGTTTGTCAGAGCAATACCCTTTGACCTGGTACCAATTTATTAGTTGGCTTTTCTACTGTGGTGTTGAGATATCCTGACCAAAGGCAACATTGAGAAGAGTTGTTTTATTTCATTATAGTTTGTAATTCATCATCCAGGGAAGTCAGGACAAGAACTCAATACGGGAACCAGGGGGCAGGAGCTGATGCCAAGACCACAGAGGAGTGCCGGTTACTGACATGCTCCTCATAGCTTGCTAAGGCTGCTTTCTTATACAACCCAGGATGACTTGACTTTTTCATCCTCCCACCTCTACCTCTTATTTGCTGAAATTACAACAGGTGCCAATATGCTGTACTTGAAGTACTAGTGATAGATCCCACGACTTTGAGCAGAAAAGGAAGTCCTCTGCTAACTGAACTACATCCATACTCCTCTAATTTGGTGTTTGAACAGAGGACCATGTTAGAGAGAAAGGAGTCTCTCTTGCATAGACACATATATAAACATATACGGATACTCTATCCCTCTTTCTGCTCCAGGACCAAAAACCAAATTGCTATTGCTATTGCTAAAAATAGTATCATCTTGGTTTAATTCTCACAATGGGTTAAAGCAACATGTCCAGAAACAGTATAACTCCACTTATGCCCAGCCTGATTCATGTCTTCATGCAGAAAACCCCAACACACACTTATTCATATATAATTTTATAAACACAAAACTGAAGCTCTCATTAGGAAAGACACATGTTTTCTGAAGTAAGTCAGAGAAAAGATCAAATGTTTCTAATTAAAGAAAGAATTAGTTAATTATCAGTTGTTTTTTCCAAGGTTAATACTTCTAGTTTGTACCATGTCACTTAATCAATGCAGTGGGCAAGCACTGATCGGCAGCACTGTGCTAACTTGTTCACAGGCCACACAGCCTGACAGGCTCTCCCATGTGGTCTGTCAGCATCATGGTAGAGTGTACTGAAAGAGCCTTTTAAAACAAATTCAATTTGTTTAGCACACTTAGAGAGATTTGAATGTTCACTGTTCTTCTGTATTACTTGACTAAGTCTGTATGTCCTACAGGTCAATGGCAGGGATTAAATCCAGGGCCTGTCCATAACAGAAGCCCTCTGCTCTCTCCTATGTCCCTAGCCCTATGTATATCCCTCAGAGCAACTTGTCTATTTTATATATGTTGCAGGGTTCACTGGCATAATAAAGTCACTTACAACTGAGTTGAATCTATGCAACAGAATTGTTTCCTCTCATTTCTAATCCCTGAATAGATATTTATCAATTTTAGTGAGATTTTCCCCAAAAGATTACCCTTTGCTTCTTTTGTTTTGTCTATAGTACAGCTTTGATTTTCACGTTTACCACTGTTTTCTTCAAGTAGAATTAATCTGCTTTCTGTAAGTTTATTGCATAGATTCTTGCACCAATGACTTTAGACCTTTCTAATATTTTTTTAAATACAGGTGTAATAGCTTAAATGTTGCAAATGACTATAGAATATGCTAATGAAATCATTTTCATTCATATAAAATATCTATCATATGTGTGTACACGCATGCACACATACACATATGCCAGGGCATATGTGTGGAAATCAGAGGACAATTTGTGGGAGTCTATTCTCTTCTTCCACTTGGGTCCCAGAGATGACACATAGCACTCAGGCTTAAGAGTGAGCACCTTCACCTGCCTACCCCTTTAGCTGGGCCTATGTTTTTGTCTTTTACTGGCAAGAAAGTTTTTCAACATTTATTACTCCATCATAGCCAGAACCAAGTCCTGTACATGTAACAACTCAAGGTGCTACCCTGTAATGCAACATCATAAAGCAACTGAAACAGCAATTTCCAGATAACTTTTAGAAGCTTGAAAACTAATATAATACTATGTGATAGAGGTGTGAGAAATACCAAAGTCAATGTACATGTAGGGACATGGAAGAGCCTCAAAGTTTTACCAGCAGAGAATGCCACATGGGCCTGAGGCATGCTCTTCTCCCTCTTTCTTGCTCAGCAAAAGTTGATCTTTTAAAAAAATATTTTTTTCTGAATAAATACATTCACTTAAATTGTGTTTTGTTCTCTGTGTTAGGTTAGTTGGTGATATATAAGAGAATATAAGGTTACAAAAGTAAAATATTGAGAAAATCTGGTCAAATTAACTAGCTTTCAGATTCTGATAAATTATGCATGATTTCACAAAAGCCTCATAGAGGAGGAGGAGGAGGAGGAGGAGGAGGAGGAGGAGGAGGAGGAGGAGGA